>JAHHZJ010003311.1:0-134646 GCA_021437245.1 Aegilops speltoides
GTCCTCAATATATCTACGCATAAGTCCGGTAGCGTTCCCTCTTGACCGCACTTTTAGAGCAATGCGAGTGCGTGGTTGGTGGGGGCTGGTGTTGGGAACATAGCAGAAATTCAAAATTTTCCTCGTGTCACCAAGATCTATCTATGGAGAAACCAGAAGCGAGGGAAGGAGGTGCATCTACATACCCTTGTAGATCGCTAAGCGAGCGTTCAAGAGCAGGGTTGAAGGAGTCGTGCTCGTCGTGATCCAAATCACGGAGATCCTAGTGCGAGCAGACGGCACCTCCGCGTTCACACACGTACAGCCGGTGGCGTCTCCCGCCTTGATCCAGCAAGGAGAGGGAGAGGTTGAGAAGACTCCATCCAGCAGCAGCACTGGCAGGCGTGGTGGTGATGGAGGGCATGGCAATCCAGCGAGCCAGCCAAGCACCAAGGAGAAGAGGAGGAGGCGAGGCTGCACCAAGAGGAGAGGTTCTCATGTGTTGGGCCCCAATCCCCACTATTTATAGGAGGAGGGGGGCTCGCCCCTCTGAGTTCCCTCCCCAAGGGAGGCGGCAACCCCGGATCCCATCAGCGTGACGGAGGGGAGAGAGGGGGGCGCTGGGGTGGGCCTTAGGGCCCATCGCCCTAGGGTTTGCCCCTCCCCTCTCCCCTGGCCTTGGGCCTTGTGAGGCGCACCAGCCCACAGGGCTGGTTCCCTCCCACACATGGCCCATGCAGCCCTCGGGGTTGGTGGCCCCACTTGGTGGACCCAGGACCCTCCGGTGGTCCCGTGCGTTCTGGAAAAACCCGAAACTTTTCGGTGACCAAAACAGGACTTCCATATATAAATCTTTACCTCCGGACCATTCCGAGACTCCTAATAGCGTCAGGGATCTCATCAGGGACTCGAACAACATTTAGTAACCACATACAAGCTTCCTTTATAACCCTAAGCGTCCTTGAACCTTAAGTGTGTAGACCCTACGGGTTGGGAGACATGTAGACATGGCCAAGAGGCGTTCTCGGTCAATAACCAACAGCGAGATCTGGATACCCATGTTGGCTCCACATGTTCCACGATGATCTCATCGGATGAACCACGATGTCAAGGACTCGGTCGATCCGTATACAATTCCTTTGTCTAGCGGTATTTTACTTGCGAGATTCGATCGTCGGTATACGATACCTTGTTCAATCTCATTACGGCAAGTCTCTTTACTCGTTCCGTAACACATCATCCGTGATCAACCCCTTGGTCACATTGTACACATATGATGATGTCCTACCGAGTGGGCGGAGATACCTCTCCGTTTACGGGTGACAAATCGATCTCGATCCGTGTCGACCCAAAGACACTTTCGGAGATACTGTAATGCACCTTTATAGTCACCCGATTCACGTTGTGACGTTTGATACACCAAAAGCACTCCCTCGGTATCCGGGAGTTACGATCTCATGGTCTAAGGAAGAGATACTTGACATTGGAAAAGCTCTAGCAAGCGAACTACGATCTTTGTGCCATGCTTAGGATTGGGTCTTGTCCATCACATCATTCTCCTAATGATGTGATCCCGTTATCAACGACATCCAATGTCCATAGCCAGGAAACCATGACTATCTGTTGATCTGCTTGAGCTAGTCGACTAGAGGCTCACTAGGGACATATTGTGGTCTATTTATTCACCGTGTATTACGATTTCGGATAATCTGAGTTATAGCATGAATAAAGACAATTATCATGAACATGGAAATATAATAATACTTTTATTATTGCCTCTAGGGCATATTTCAAGATCTCCCACTTGCACTAGAGTCAATAATCTAGTTCATCGCCATGTGATTAACACTCACAGTCACATCGCCATGTGACCAACATCATCAAATGAGTTACGGGGTTTGATCATGTTTTGCTTGTGAGAGAGGTTTTAGTCAGCAGATTACGCAACATTCAGATCATATGTGCTTACAAATTTCTAGGTCATATTATGGCGCTGCTTCACGCTCCACTTGGAGCTATTGCAAATGGTTGTTCCACTATCGTATCGGTTTGCTACTCGAGTCACTCGGATAGGTGTTGAAGCTTGCATCGGCGTAACCCTTTCGCCGAACTTTTATCACCTCCATAATCGAGAAACATGTCCTTATTTACTCCAAGGACAATTTTGACATTGTCAATGATCCATTCTGGATCATTCTTGTACCCTATAGTGACTCATGGCAAGGCACACTTAGAGTGCGGTACTGACATAGCATACTATAGAGCCTAAATCTGAAATATAGGGGCGGCCTTAGTCCTTTTCTCTATTCTGCCATGGTCGATCTTTTAAGTCTTAACTTCATACCTTACATCTCGAGGCAGAACTCCTTCTTTGGTGATCCATCTTGAACTCCTTCAAGATCATGTCAAAATGCGTGCTCATTTGAAAGTACTATTAAGCATTTTGATCTATCTTATAGATCTTGATACTTATTATCAAGTAGCCTAATCCAGGTTTTCCATTGAAAAACACTTTTCAAATAACCCTATATGCTTTCCAGAAATTCTACATCATTTCTGATCAACAATATGTCAATAACATATACTCATCAGAAATTCTATAGTGCTCCCACTCACTTCTTTGGAAATACAAGTTTCTCATAAACTTTTGTATAAACCCAAAATCTTTGATCATCTCATCAAAATGTACATTCCAACTCCGAGATGCTTACTCCAGTCCTTAGAAGGATTCTTTGGAGCCAGCATACCTTTAGCATCCTTAGGATCGACAAAAACTTTCGGATTGTATCACATACAACCTGTCCTTACGAAGTGGTAAGGAAACTCGTTTGGCATCCATCTGCGATTTCATAAATGTAGCTATTGCTAACATGATTCAGCGGACTTAAGCATCACTACGAATGAGAAAATCTCATTGTAGTCAACTCCTTTAACTTTGAAAAACTCTTAGCATACAAGTCGAGCTTCATAGAGCGGTGACATTTCCGTCCATGTCCGTCTTCTTCTTAAAGATCCATTTATCTCAATGGCTTGGCGATCATCGGGCAAGTCCACCAAAGTCCATGCTTTGTTACGATACATGGATCCTATCTCGGATTCATGGCTTCTAACCATTTGTGAATTTGGGCCCACCATTGCTTCTCCATAGCTCGTGGGTTCATCGTTGTCTAGCAACATGACCTTCAAGACAAGATTACTATACAGCTCACGAAGCGATCGTATCCTCGTCAACCTACAAAGTGCAGTAGTGACTTGATCCGAAGTTTCATGATCACTATCATAGCTTCTACTTCAACTGGTGTAGGTGCCACGGAACAACTTCATGCTTACCTACACACTAGTTGTAGTAATGAGTTCAATAACCATATCAAGTCTCCACCATCCTCCCACTCAACTTTTGAGACAAACTTTTCCTCGAGAAAGGACCGATTCAGAAACAATCCCTATTGCTTCGGATCTGAATTAGGAGGTATACCCAACTGTTTTGGGTGTCCTATGAAGATGCATTTTATCCGCTTTGGGTTCGAGCTTATCAACTGAAACTTTTTCACATAAGCGTCGCAGCCCCAAACCTTTAGAATTGACGAGCTTAGGTTTCTCTAAACCATAGTTCATCACGGTGTCATTCGTGGTGCCCTATTTAAAGTGAATGTGGTTGTCTCTAATGCCTAACCCATAAGCGATAGTGGTAATTCGATAAGAGACATCATGGTACACCATATCCAATAAAGGGTGCAACTATGATGTTCGGACACCATCACACTATGGTGTTCAGTGAGGTATTAATTGTGAAACAATTTCCACAATGTCTTAATTGCGTGCCAAAGCTCGTAACTCAGATACTCATCTCTATGATCATATCATAGACATTTCATCCTCTTGTCACGATGATCTTCAACTTCACTCTGAAATTACTTGAACCATTCAATAATTCAGACTTGTGTTTCATCAAGTAAATATACTCTACATCTACTCGAATCATCGTGAAGTAAGAACATAGCGATATTCACTTTGCAGGCCTCGGCACTCATTGGACTGCACACATCAAATATGTTACTTCCAACAAGTTGCTATCTTGTTCCATTTCTTTGAAAAGCGAGGCTTTTAGTCATCTTGCCCATGTGGTATAATTTGCATATCTCAAGTGATTCAAAATCAAGTGAGTCCAAGCGATCCATCTGCATGGAGTTTCTTCATGCGTATACACCAATAGACATGGTTGCATGTCTCAAACTTTTCAAAGCAGTGAGTCCAAAGATCCATCAACATGGAGCTTCTTCATCGTTTACACCAATATAGCTTACATGGCGATTGCCACAAGTAAGTGGTACTATCATTACTATCTTATATCTTTTGGCATGAAAATGTGTATCACTACGATCGAGATTCATAAACCATTCCTTTAGGTGCAAGACCATTGAAGGTATTATTCAAATAAATAGAGTAACCATTATTCTCCTTAAATGAATAACAGTATTACGATAGACATAATCCAATCATGTCTATGCTCAGCATAAACACAAATGACAATTATTCAGGTTTAATACTAATCTTGATGGTAGAGGGAGGCGTCGATGTTTGATGACATCAAACTTGGAAACACTTCAACACATATCGTTAGCTCACCTTTAGCTAGTCTCCGTTTATTCGTAGCTCTTTTATTTGAGTTACTAACACTTATGGCCAAGACGGTATCTTAATACTGGTGGTACTAGGAGTACTAGTAAAGTACACATTAACATAATGTATATCAATATACTTCTATCGACCTTGCCAGCCTTCTCATCTACCAAGTATCTAGGGTGGTGCAGCTTGATTCTGCGTTCCTCTTATTACTGAAGCACTTAGTCTCGGGTTTGGGTTCAACCTTGGGTTTCTTCACTAGAAGCAGCAGCTGATTTGCCGTTTCATGAAGTATCCCTTCTTGCCCTTGCCCTTCTTGAAACTAGTGGTTTCACCAACCATCAACAATTGATGCTCCTTCTTGATTTCTATTTTGCGGTGTCAAACATCACGAATACCACAGGGTCATCATATCTATCACGATATGTTATAGTTCATCCGAAGCTCTAGCAGCTTGGTGGCAATGACTTTGGAGAAACATCACTATCTCATACGGAAGATTAACTCCCCTCGATTCAAGTGATTGTGGTACTCGGACAATCGAGCACAAGCTCAGCGATTGAGCTTTCCTCCCTTAGTTTGCTGGCTAAGAAAATGCGTCGGAGTCACGAGCCTGAAATCCCAATTTCAGCCCTCGAAAACATCTCATATGTTCATGACGTCTCGGAAAAAAACGTCTTTGGTGCCTCAACTCTAAACCGTTTAAGCGAACTATCACGTAGTTATCAAAAGCGTGTATGTCCGATGTTAGCAACATCCACGAAGCAGCGTTTGGGGTTCACACACTGGCGGCGCATTAAGGACATAAGCTTTCTCTGTCAGCATAATGCGCTCTGTCAACTTTCAACTATATTTTCTCTAGGAACATATCTAAGCAGTGGAACTAAAGCGCGAGCTTCGACATAATTTGCAAAGATCTTTTGACTATGTTAGGATAATTAAATTCATCTTATGAACTCCCACTCAGATAGACATCCCTCTGGTCATCTAAGTGATTACATGATCCTTGTCAACTAGGCGTGTCCGATCATCACGTGAGGCGGACTAGTCTCATCGATGAACATCTTCATGTTGATCGTATCTACTATCGACTCATGCTCGACCTTCGGTCTCCGTGTTCGAGGCCATATGCGCACATGCTAGGCTCGTCAAGTTAACCCCAAGTGTTTTGCTGTGTAAATCTGTCTTACCGTTGTATGTGAGCGTAAGAATCCATCACACCCGATCATCACGTGGTGCTTAGAAGCGAACTGTAGCAGCGGTGCTGGTCGAGGAGAACACTTCTTGAAATTTTGTAAGGATCATCTTATTTACTACCGTCGTCCTAAGTAAACAAGATGCATAAACATGATAAACATCACATGCAATCTGATAGTGACATGATATGGCCAATATCATTTTGCTCCTTTGATCTCCATCTTGGGGCTCCAGATCATCATCGTCACGGCATGACACCATGATCTCCATCATCATGATCTCCATCATCGTGTCTTCATGAAGTTGTCACGCAGCGACTACTTCTACTTCTATGGCTATAGCGTTTAGCAATAAAGTAAAGTAATTTACATGGCGTTTTCAATGACGCAGGTCATACAATAAATAAAGACAACTCCTATGGCTCCACCGGTTGTCATACTCATCGACATGCAAGTCGTGAATCCTATTACAAGAACATGATCAATCTCATACATCACATATTATTCATCACATTCTTCTTGGCCATATCACATCACATAGCATACCCTTCAAAAACAAGTTAGGCGTCCTCTAATTGTTGTTTGCATGTTTCACGTGGCTGCTATGGGTTTCTAGCAAACGTTTCTTTCCTCATAAAACCACAGCGTGAAATGCCAATTGCTATTTACCCTTCATAAGGACCCTTTTCATCGAATCCATTCCGACTAAAGTGGGAGGCGGCACCCGCTAGCCACCTTATGCACGAAGTGCATGTCAATCAGTGGAACCTGTCTCACGTGGAAATGCGTGTAAGGTCGGTCCGGGCTTCATCCCACAATACCGTCGAAACAAGATTGGACTAGTAGCGGTAAGCATATTGAACAACATCAGCCCACAACTACTTTGTGTTCTACTCGTGCAAAGAATCTCATAATAGACCTAGCTCATGATGCCCTTTGTTGGGGAGCATGGCAGAAATTCAAAATTTTCCTCGTGTCACCAAGATCTACCTATGGAGAAACCAGCAACAAGGGAAGGAGAGTGCATCTACATACCCTTGTAGATGCTAAGCGGAGGCGTTCAAGAAACAGGGTTGAAGGAGGCGTGCTCGTCGTGATCCAAATCACGGAGATCCTAGTGCGAGCGGGCGGCACCTCCGCGTTCAACACACGTACATCCGGTGGCGTCTCCCGCCTTGATCCAGCAAGGAGAGAGGAGAGGTTGAGAAGACTCCATCCAGCAGCACTGGCAGGCGTGGTGGTGATGGAGGGCGTGGCAATCCGTGAGGAACCGCCAAGCACCAAGGGAGAAGAGGAGGAGGCGGAGGCTGCACCAGAGGAGATGTTCTCATGTGTTGGGCAGCCCCAAACCACTATTTATAGGAGGAGGGAGGCTGCGCCCCTCTGGGGTTTCCTCCCGGGGTGGCAGCCCCAGATCCCATCTGG
Source organism: Aegilops speltoides (assembly GCA_021437245.1). Lineage (NCBI taxonomy): Eukaryota > Viridiplantae > Streptophyta > Magnoliopsida > Poales > Poaceae > Aegilops > Aegilops speltoides. Next base: position 7,224 of record JAHHZJ010003311.1, read on the forward strand.
CGGCGGAGGGAGAGGGAGGCGCTGGGGTGGGCCTTGGGGCCCATCTGCCCTAGGGTTTGCCCCTCCCACTCTCCCTGCGCCTTGGGCCTTGTGGGGCACAGCCCCACAGGCCTGGTTCCCTCCACACATGGCCCATGCAGCCCTCGGGGTTGGTGGCCCCCTTGGTGGACCCGGGACCCTCCGGTGGTCCGTGCGTCTGGAAAAACCGAAACTTTTCGGTGACCAAAGCAGGACTTCCATATATAAATCTTTACCTCCGGACCATTAAGGAACTCCTCGTGACATCAGGGATCTCATCAGGACTCAGGACAACATTCGATAGCACATACAAGCTTCCTTTATAACCCTAAGCGTCGCCAGACCTTAAGTGTAGACCCTACGGGTTGGGAGACATGTAGACATGGCAGGGCGTTCTCGGTCAATAACCAACAACAGGATCGGGATACCCATGTTGGCTCCCACATGTTCACGATGATCTCATCGGATGAACCATGATGTCAAGGACTCGGTCGATCCGTATACAATTCCCTTTGTCTAGCGGTATTTTACTTGCGAGATTCGATCGTCGGTATACGATACCTTGTTCAATCTCATTACCGGCAAGTCTCTTTACTCGTTCCGTAACACATCATCCGTGATCAACCCCTTGGTCACGTTGTGCACAATATGATGATGTCCTACCGAGTGGGCCAGAGATACCTCTCCGTTTACGGAGTGACAAATCGATCTCGATCCTTGTCAACCCAAAAGACACTTTCGGAGATACTGTAATGCACCTTTATAGTCACCCGATTCGTTGTGGCGTTTGATACACCAAAGCACTCCTCGGTATCCAAGAGTTACGATCTCATGGTCTAAGGAAGAGATACTTGACATTGGAAAAACTCTAGCAAGCGAACTACGATCTTTGTGCTATGCTTAGGATTGGGTCTTGTCCATCACATCATTCTCCTAATGATGTGATCCGTTATCAACGAGATCAATGTCCATAGCCGAAACCATGACTATCTGTTGATCTGTGAGCTAGTCGACTAGAGGCTCACTAAGGGACATATTGTGGTCTATTTATTCACACGTGTATTACGATTTCCGGATAATATAGTTATAGCATGAATATAAGACAATTATCATGAACATGGAAATATAATAATACTTTTATTATTGCTCTAGGGCATATTTCCAACATGGGCGCCTCGTGTGTCACGACCACGAGGTGGTCGATCGAATATGTCGTCTTGGTGATGAAGGTATGTATGCTTCCTCCTCTAATCGGGAGGTAGCTTGCGTCTTAGGTAACTTTGGAGGCGTTAGAGATTATACTCTTGACGCGAGGACCTCGGTCCATCGATCGGCCACAGATCTGATCAGCTTGAAGCTGTTGCTGCTTTTCTTTAGGCTATTTGCCGTGGCTATGAGCCTGCTTGGCAAGCGCTCTGTTTGTGGGATCCTCGGGTGCAACGAATTCATCATCGTTGAGGCTTGTTTACGTCTTGGAGGGAGGCATATAGTTATCATCCTCAACCCCTTAAATGCAGCCATGCCTGTCGTGAGGGCTTGCCTGCGTCCTCTCTGCGGAGTCTTGCGAGGAGGGATCGTCTTGACACTCTCCGGTGTTATTGTCTCCGTGCGGAATCTTCATTCTTCTTTGTGGCGGGGTTTAAATGGCCTTGCCGGCCAAACGTTTGGGCTGCTTCTTTAGAGACTTGCTCCGCTGCTTTTTCGCCATCCCTTCTTTTGGGGTATCCACCATGTAGGCGTCGTATGACAAGGTGGCCTTCCGATTGCCATGTGGCGCTGGGTATTAAATCTCGGCATACGTCGTCCACAGCGTCGATGTCGTGAATCGAAGTCTAGCATGTCGGTTAAATCTTGACGAGTTGCTATAAAGTGGGTGGTGGGTGGGCTGTGAATTTCTTCGTCGTCAGAACCCAACCGTCCTAGCCATAGTTAAGCCAAGATTCTCTGATAGCGAAAGATGCTTGAGAATTCAGGATGTCGCCAAAAAGCGAGTCTTGGAAAGATGTCATGATAGTGAATTCCATAACGGCGCCCAATCCGATTTGATTGGTAAGTGGCGGGAGGCTCAATCCGGCGCCTCGGGATCACGAGTTTACAAGAGGACAAGATTGGTATTGGCTCCATCGCGTGGATGTTGAAGCCCCAGTGGCGTCTATCCACCGACCCTCGACACAGGGCAATCGGCTCGGGCTAATGGCGAAGCGGATCGCGTCGACCACTAAAAAGCAACTGTCCGTGGCGAGCTAGATCATGCCCATCGTCATAGTCATGCGCTTGGCATGTGGCTCGATTCGTCGAAGATCAAGTCTCCGTGGTCATCGGCCGTAAAGTCAAACTTCCAAATCTGACTGACGACGAGCGTAGCTTCGATCTGCTCGGATGGCCAAGAGAATTGGCCCGCGATTGCAAAACCGCCCGAATCTGAAGATCTGTCGGGGAAAAGCCTCACACTGGACAGCGTTAATGGTTGAAGATGCCATCAGACCTATCGGGGCGACACGGAGAACTCTCAATGAAAGCACCAATGTCGGTGTCAAAAGCTGGCGGATCTCGGGTAGGGGTCCCGAGGCTGTGCGTCTAAGCGGATGGTAACAAGAGGCGAGGACACAATGTTTTACAGGTTGGGCCCTCTCGATGGAGGTAAAACCCTCGTCACCTTGATTAATATTGATGATATGGGTAGTACAAGAGTAGATCTACCACGAGATCAAGGAGGCTAAACCTAGAAGCTAGCCTACGGTATGATTGTTGTGATGTAATGTTAGATCCTATGGACTAAGGCCCTCCGATTTATATAAACACCGGAGGCTAGGGTTACGGGTCGGTTATAATGGTAGGAGATCTACACATCCGTATTGCCAAGCTTGCCTTCCACGCCAAGGAAAGTACCTTGGGACACGGCGGAGTCTTCAATCTTCTATCTTCGTGAAATGCAGGAGTCCGGCGGATATTGATAGTCGGCTGTCCGGACACCCCTAATCCGGATATTAATAATCCATGAAGCGGCGAGAATCGGCCAAAACTACAGTGTGGATGGCCAGACCGTAAAGCGCACTTTGGGGCTCAAGCTGCTATAGATATCGGCCGGGGCCCAAAGCGGTGAGTAATAGTCCACAAGCAGGTCAGAATCAACAAAAACGCGAGTGTTGATGACCAAACCGTGAAGCGCACCGGGGTTCGTTAATCGTGGAAACCACCACAGGACCCCAAAGCGGTGAGTAATAGTCCATGAGGCGGGCCAAAATCGGCCAAAAGCTGCGAGTGTTGATGGCCAAACCGTAAGCGCACTTCGGGTTCAACTACTATAGAAATCTCTTGGGACCCCAAAAGCGGTGAGTAATAGTTCACGAAATGGGTCGAGAATTGGCGAAAACTTTGAGTGTTGACAGCGGACCGTACTCGCATCCGGGTTTACGTTAATCGTGTAAATCGCTCGGGACCCAAAAAGGTGAGTAATGGTGCGCGAAGCGGACCAGAAGCCAAACTTGTGAGTGTTGATGACCGACATATAAGCGCACCGGGGTTCGTCAATAGTGCAAATCGCCGGGACCCCAAAGCTGAGTAATAGTCCAAAGCGGGCGAATCGGCCTAAGCTGCGAGTCTTCGACCAACACGTAAGCACCTGCGTTGGGGTTCGACAACCATGGAAATCGCTTTGGGACCCCAAAGCGGTGATTAATAATCCACGAAAGCGAATTCAGAATGGACAACAACAGCGAGTATAGATGACGACACATAGGCGCACCAGGGGTTTGTCAAGCGTGGAAATCACTCGGGACCCCAAAACAATGAGTAATTGTCCATGAAAGCGGGCGAGAATCGGCCCAAACCGCTAGTCTTCTGACCAAGGCGTAAGCACACCTTGGGGTTCGACAACCATGGAAATCGCTTTGGGACCCCAAAGCGGCGAGTAATAGTCCATGAAGCAGGTCGAGAATCGACAAAAACGCGAGTGTTGATGACCAACACGTGAAGCGCACCGGGGTTAAATCAATCGTGAAATCACTCGGGACCCCAAAATAGTTAGTAATAATCCATAAGCGGCGAGAATCGGCCAAAAGCTGCGAGTGTTGATGGCCAAACCGTAAGCGCACTTCGGGCTCAACTACTATAGAAATGGCAGGACCCCAAAGCGGTGAGTAATAGTCACAAGCAGGTGAGAATCAACAAAAACGCGAGTGTTGATGGCCGACACGTGAAGCGCACCCAGGTTAAATCAATCGTGAAACCACTCCGGGACCCCAAAGCAGTGAGTAATAGTCCATGAAGCGGGCGAGAATCGGCCAAATCATGATGTTGATGGCCAAACGCGTAAAGCGCAATTTGGGGTTCAACTACTATAGAAATCGCCGAGGACCCAAAGCGGTGAGTAATAGTCCATGAAACTGGTGGGAATCAGCGAAGCTGCGAGTGTCGATGACCGAAACCGTAAAGCGCACCGAGGTTCGTCAATCATGGAAATCACTCAGGACCCCAAAGCGGTGAGTAATTGTCCATGAAGCGGGCGAGAATCGGCCCAAACCGCTAATCTTCTGACCAAGGCGTAAGCACACCTTGGGGTTCGACAACCATGGAAATCGCTTTGGGACCCCAAAGCGGCGAGTAATAGTCCATGAAGCGGGTGAGAATCGACAAAAACGCGAGTGTTGATGACGACACGTGAAGCGCACCGGGGTTAAATCAATCGTGGAAATCACTCGGGACCCCAAAATAGTTAGTAATAATCCATGAAGCGGCGAATCGGCCAAAAGCTGCGAGTGTTGATGGCCAGACACGTAAGCGCACTTCGGGCTCAACTACTATAGAAATAACCGGGACCCCAAAGCGGTGAGTAATAGTCCCGAAGCGGGTCAGAATCAACAAAAACATGAGTGTTGATGACCAAACCGTGAAAGCGCACCGAGGGGTTACGTCAATCGTGAAACCACTCGGGACCCCAAAGCGGTGAGTAATAGTCCATGAAGCGGGCGAGAATCGGCCAAATCCATGAGTGTTGATGGCCAAACCGTAAAGCGCAATTTGGAGTTCAACTACTATAGAAATCGCCGAGGACCCAAAGCGGTGAGTAATAGTCCATGGCTGGTGGAATCAGCGAAGCTGCGAGTGTCGATGGCCAACACGTGAAGCGCACCGGGGTTCGTCAATCATGGAAATCACTCGGGACCCCAAAGCGGTGAGTAATAGTCCATGAAGCGGGCGAGAATCGGCCAAAACTTGAGTGTTGATGACCAAACCGTAAGCGCACTTCGGGTTCAACTACTATAGAAATCGCTTCGGGGCCCCAATATAGTGAGTAATAGTTCACGAAATGGGTAAGAATTGGCCAAAACTTTCAGTGTTGACGATGGACACATACACGCATCCCGGGGATCGTTAATCGTGTAAATCGCTCCGGGACCCCAAAACGGTGAGTAATGGTGCATGAAACGGACCAGAACCAGCCAAACTTGTGAGTGTTGATGACCGACATATAGCGCACCGGGGTTACGTCAATAGTGCAAATCACTTGGGACCGGCTGAGTAATAGTCAAAAAGCGGGCAGAATCGGCCTAAGCTGCGAGTCTTCGACCAACACGTAAGCTGCGTTGGGGTTCGACAACCATGGAAATCGCTTTGAGACCCCAAAGCGGTGATTAATAACCACGAAACAGGTCGAATCGACAACAACGCGAGTATAGATGACCAACACGTGACACTGCGGGGTTCGTCAAGCGTGGAAATCACTCGGGACCCCAAAACAATGAGTAATATTCCATGAAGCGAATTGAATCGGCCCAAACCGCTAGTCTTCGACCAAGGCGTAAGCACACCTTGGGGTTCGACAACCATGGAAATTGCTTTGGGACCCCAAAGCGGTGAGTAATAGTCCATGAAGCGAATTCGAGAATCGACAAAGACCATGAGTGTTGATGACCACACGTAAGCGCACCGGGGTTCGTCGATCGTGGAAATCACTCGGGACCCCAAAATAGTTAGTAATAATCCATAGGCGGCGAGAATCGGAAAAGCTGCAGTGTTGATGGCCAAACGTGGCGCACTTTCGGACTCAACTACTACGAAATAAACCGGGACCCCAAAGCGGTGAGTAGTCCACGAAGCGGGTCGAATCAACAAAAACGCGGTGTTGATGACCGAACCGTAAGCGCACCGGGGTTACGTCAATCGTGAAACCACTCCGGGACCCCAAAGCAGTGAGTAATAGTCCATGAAGCGGGCGAGAATCGGCCAAATCATGAGTGTTGATGGCCGAACCGTAAGCGCAATTTGAGGTTCAACTACTATAGAAATCGCCGAGGACCCAAAGCGGTGAGTAATAGTCCATGGCTGGTAGAATCAGCGAAGCTGCGAGTGTCGATGGCCCGACCGTGAAGCGCACCGGGGTTAAATCAATCATGGAAATCACTCCGGGACCCCAAAACAGTGAGTAATAGTCCATGAAACGGGCCAGAATCGGCCAAAACTTCGAGTGTTGATGACCAACACGTAAGCGCACTTTCGGGTTCAACTACTATAGAAATCGCTTCGGGGCCCCAATATAGTGAGTAATAGTTCACGAAATGGGTAAGAATTGGCCAAAACTTTGAGTGTTGACGATGGACACATACACGCATCCCGGGGATCGTTAATCGTGTAAATCGCTCCGGGACCCCAAAACGGTGAGTAATGGTGCATGAAATGGACGAGAACCAATAAACTTGTGAGTGTTGATGACCGACATGTAAGCGCACCGGGGTTAAATCAATTGTGCAAATCACATCGGGACCGAAAACTGAGTAATAGTCAAGAAAGCGGGCAGAATCGGCCTAAAGCTGCGAGTCTTTACAACCAACACGTAAACACGTTGGGGTTAAACAACCATGGAAATCGCTTTGAGACCCCAAAGCGGTGATTAATAATCCATGAAGCAGGTCAGAATCGACAACAACGCAGTATAGATGACCAACACGTGGAGCACACCGGGGTTAAATCAAGCGTGGAAATCACTCGGGACCCCAAAACAATGAGTAATAGTCCATGAAGCGGGTTGAGAATCGGCCCAAACCGCTAGTCTTCTGACCAAGGCGTAAGCACACCTTGGGGTTCGACAACCATGGAAATTTCTTTGGGACCCCAAAGCGGTGAGTAATAGTCCATGAAGCGGGTCGAGAATCGACAAAGACCGCGAATGTTGATGACCAACCGTGAAGCGCGCGGGGTTAAATCAATCGTGAAATCACTCAGGACCCCAAAATAGTTAGTAATAATCCATGAAAGCGGCGAGAATCGGCCAAAAGCTGCAGTGTTGATCACCGACACGTAAAAGCGCACTTCGGGCTCAACTACTACGAGAAATCGCCGGGACCCCAAAGCGGTGAGTAATAGTCACGAAGCGAGGTGAGAATCAACAAAAACCGCGAGTGTTGATGGCCAAACCGTGAAGCGCACCGAGGTTAAATCAATCGTGGAAACCACTCCGGGACCCCAAAGCGGTGAGTAATAGTCCATGAAGCGGGCGAGAATCGGCCAAATCATGGTGTTGATGGCCGACACGTAAGCGCAATTTGGGGTTCAACTACTATAGAAATCGCCGAGGACCCAAAGCGGTGAGTAATAGTCCATGAAGCTGGTGAGAATCAACGAAAGCTGTGAGTGTCGATGGCCAAACACGTGAGCGCACCAGGGTTACGTCAATCATGGAAATCACTCAGGACCCCAAAGCGGTGAGTAATAGTCCATGAAGCGGGCGAGAATCGGCCAAAACTTGAGTGTTGATGACCAAACCGTAAGCGCACTTCGGGTTCAACTACTATAGAAATCGCCCGGGCCCCAATATAGTGAGTAATAGTTCACGAAATGGGTAGAATTGGCCAAAACTTTGAGTGTTGACGATGGACACATACGCATCCGGGGATCGTTAATCGTGTAAATCGCTCGGGACTAAAGCGGTGAGTAATGGTGCATAAGCGGACGAGAACCAGCCAAACTTGTGAGTGTTGATGACCGACATATATAAGCACCCGGGGTTAAATCAATAGTGCAAATCACTTGGGACCGGAAAAGCTGAGTAATAGTCAAAAAGCGGGCGAGAATCGTCCTAAAGCTGCGAGTCTTCGACCAACACGTAAGCACTGCGTTGGGGTTCGACAACCATGGAAATCGCTTTGAGACCCCAAAGCGGTGATTAATAATCCACGAAGCAGGTCAGAATCGACAACAACAGCGGTATAGATGACCAACACGTAGACACACCGGGGTTAAGTCAAGCGTGGAAATCACTCAAGGACCCCAAAACAATGAGTAATAGTCCATGAAGCGAACAGAATCATTTAAACCGCTAGTCTTCTGACCAAGGCGTAAGCACACCTTGGGGTTCGACAACCATGGAAATTGCTTTGGGACCCCAAAGCGGCGAGTAATAGTCCATGAAGCGGGTCGAGAATCGACAAAAGACCGTGAGTGTTGATGACCAACCGTGAAGCGCACCCGGGGTTCGTCGATCGTAAATCACTCGGGACCCCAAAATAGTTAGTAATAATCCATAAGCTGGCGAGAATCGGCCAAAACTGCGATGTTGATGGCCAAACCGTGGCGCACTTCGGGCTCAACTACTAGAAATCGCCGGGACCCCAAAGCGGTGAGTAATAGTCACGAAGCGGGTCGAGAATCAACAAAAACGCGAGTGTTGATGGCCAAACCGTGAAGCGCACCAGGGTTAAATCAATCGTGAAACCACTCGGGACCCCAAAGCGGTGAGTAATAGTCCATAAAGCGGGCGAGAATCGGCCAAATCCATGATGTTGATGGCCAAACACGTAAAGCGCAATTTGGGGTTCAACTACTATAGAAATAACCGAGGACCCAAAGCGGTGAGTAATAGTCCATGAAGCTGGTGAGAATCAGCGAAGCTGCGAGTGTCGATGGCCGACACGTGAAGCGCACCGGGGTTAAATCAATCATGGAAATCACTCAGGGACCCCAAAGCGGTGAGTAATAGTCCATGAAGCGGGCGAATCGGCCAAAACTTGATGTTGATGACCCGACACGTAAGCGCACTTCGGGTTCAACTACTATAGAAATCGCCGGGGCCCCAATATAGTGAGTAATAGTTCACGAAATGGGTAGAATTGGCCAAAACTTTGAGTGTTGACGACGGACACATACCGCATCCGGGGATGGGTTAATCGTGTAAATCGCTCAAGGACCCCAAAGCGATGAGTAATGGTGCAAGCGGACCAGAACCAGCCAAACTTGTGAGTGTTGATGGCCGACATGTAAATGCAGCCCGGGTTAAATCAATAGTGCAAATCACTTGGGACCCCAAAAGCTGAGTAATAGTCAAAAAGCGGGCGAGAATCGGCCTAAAGCTGCGAGTCTTCGACCAACACGTAAGCACATGTTGGGGTTCGACAACCATGGAAATCGCTTTGGGACCCCAAAGCGGTGATTAATAATCCACAAGCAGGTGAGAATCGACAACAACAGCAGTATAGATGACCAACACGTAAGCGCACCGGGGTTAAATAAGCGTGGAAATCACTCAGGACCCCAAAACAATGAGTAATAGTCCATAAAGCGGGCGAGAATCGGCCCAAACCGCTAATCTTCTGACCAAGGCGTAAGCACACCTTAGGGTTCGACAACCATGGAAATTTCTTTGGGACCCCAAAGCGGTAATAGTCCATGAAGCGAATCGAAGCGACAAAAACGCGGTGTTGATGACCAACACGTGAAGCGCACCGGGGTTCGTCAATCGTGGAAATCACTCTGGGACACCAAAATAGTTAGTAATAATCCATGAAGCTGGCGAGAATCGGCCAAAAGCTGCGAGTGTTGATGGCCAAACCGTGGCGCACTTTGGGCTCAACTACTACGAAATAAACCGGGACCCCAAAGCGGTGAGTAATAGTCCACGAAGCGGGTCGAGAATCAACAAAAACCGCGAGTGTGGATGACCGAAGACGAAGGCGCACCGGGGTTACGTCAATCGTGGAAACCACTCGAGGACCCCAAAGCAGTGAGTAATAGTCCATGAAGCGGGCGAATCGGCCAAATCCATGAGTGTTGATGGCCCGACACGTAAGCGCAATTTGGGGTTCAACTACTATAGAAATCGCCGGGGACCCGAAGCGGTGAGTAATAGTCCATGGCTGGTGGAGAATCAACAAAAACTGCGAGTGTCGATGGCCAAACCGTAGAAGCGCACCAGAGGTTCGTCAATCATGGAAATCACTCGGGACCCCAAAGCGGTGAGTAATAGTCCATGAAAGCGGGCGAATCGGCCAAAAGCTGCAGTGTTGATGGCCAAACCGTAAGCGCACTTCGGGTTCAACTACTATAGAAATCGGCAGGGCCCCAAAATAGTGAGTAATAGTTCACGAAATGGGTAGAATTGGCCAAAACTTTGAGTGTTGACAGCGGACACATACGCATCCGGGGATGCGTTAATCGTGTAAATCGCTCGGGACCCCAAAGCGGTGAGTAATGGTGCAAGCGGACGAGAACCAGCCAAACTTGTGAGTGTTGATGGCCGACATGTAAATGCATCCGGGGTTAAATCAATAGTGCAAATCACCGGGACCCCAAAACTGAGTAATAGTCAAAAGCGGGCGAATCGGCCTAAAGCTGCGAGTCTTCGACCAACACGTAAGCTGCGTTGGGGTTCGACAACCATGGAAATCGCTTTGGGACCCCAAAGCGGTGATTAATAATCCACAAGCACTCCTCGGTATCCAGGTTACGATCTCATGGTCTAAGGAAGAGATACTTGACATTGGAAAAGCTCTAGCAAGCGAACTACCGCGATCTTTGTGCCATGCTTAGGATTGGGTCTTGTCCATCACATCATTCTCCTAATGATGTGATCGTTATCAACGACATCCAATGTCCCGAGGAAACCATGACTATCTGTTGATCTGAGCTAATCGACTAGAGCTCACTAGGGACATATTGTGGTCTGTTATTCACCGTGTATTACGATTTCCGGATAATACGGTTATAGCATGAATAAAAGACAATTATCATGATGGAAATATAATAATACTTTTATTATTGCCTCTAGGGCATATTTCAGATCTCCCACTTACTAAAGTCGATAATCTAGTTCACATCGCCATGTGATTAACACTCACAGGTCACATCGCCATGTGACCAACATCATCAAATGAGTTACGGGTTTGATCATGTTTTTGCTTGTGAGAGAGGTTTTTAGTCAGCAGATGCGCAACATTGAGATCATTATGTGCTACAAATTTCTAGATCATATTAGCCTGCTTCAGCTCACTTGGAGCTATTGCAAATGGTTGTTCACCTCGTGTCGGTTTGCTACTCGAGTCACTTTCGGATAGGTGTTGAAGCATCGGCGTAACCCTACGCGAACTTTTTATCACCTCCATAATCGAAAACATGTCCTTATTTACTCCAGACAATTTTGACCTTTGTCCAATGATCATTCCTGGATCATTCTTCTTAAACTGACTCATGGCAAGGCACACTTGATGCGGTACACAGCATAGCATACTATAAACCCTAAATGCAGAAAATATAGGGAATGACCTTAGTCCTTTTTCTCTATTACGCCGTGATGCGATCTTTTAAGTCTTAACTTCATACCTTACATCTCGAGCAGAACTCCTTCTTTGGTGATCCATCTTGAACTCCTTCAAGATCATGTCAAAATCGTGCTCATTTGAAAGTACTATTAAGCATTTGATCTATCTTATAGATCTTGATATATTAATCAAGTAGCTAATCGGGTTTTCATTGAAAAAAACACTTTTCAAATAACCTATATGCTTTCGAGAAATTCTACATCATTTACGATCAACAATATATCAATAACATATACTCATGGGAAATTCTATAGTGCTCCACTCACTTCTTTGGAAATACAAGTTTCTCATAAACTTTTGTATAAACCCAAAATCTTTGATCATCTCATCAAAATGTACATTCCAACTCCGAGATGCTTACTCCGGTCCTTAGAAGGATTATGGAGCCAGCATACCTTTAGCATCCTTAGGATGAAACAAAACTTTCGGATTGTATCACATACAACCTGTCCTTACGAAGCTTGTAAGGAAACTCGTTTGACATCCATCACTGCGATTTCATAAATGTAGCTATTGCTAACATGATTCCGGCGGACTTAAGCATCACTCGAATGAAAAAATCTCATTGTAGTCAACTCCTTTAACTTGTGAAAAACTCTTACATACAAGTCGAACTTAAACGGTGACATTTCCGTCCATGTCCGTCTTCTTCTTAAAATCCATTTATCTCAATGGCTTGGCGATCATCGAACAAGTCCACCAAAGAATCCATGCTTTGTTACGATACATGGATCCTATCTCGGATTTCATGGCTTCTAACCATTTGTGAAAATTGGGCCCACCATTGCTTCTCCATATTTCGTGAGTTCATTGTTGTCTAGCAACATGACCTTCAAGACAAGATTACTATACAGCTCACAAAGCGATGCATTATCCTCGTCAACCTACAAAATGCAGTAGTGACTTGATCGAAGTTTCATGATCACTATCATAAGCTACTTCAAGCTGGTGTAGGTGCCACGAGAACAACTTCACATGCTTACCCTACCACACTAGTTGTAGTGATGGTTCAATAACCATATCAAGTCTCCACCATCCTCCCACTCAACTTTTCGAGACAAACTTTTCCTCGAAAAGGACCCGATTCAAGAAACAATCCCTATTGCTTCCGGATCTGAATTAGGAGGTATATACAACTGTTTTGGGTGTCCTATGAAGATGCATTTTATCCGCTTTGGGTTCGAGCTTATCAACTTGAAACTTTTTCACATAAGCGTCGCAGCCCCAAACCTTTAAATTGACAACTTAGGTTTCTCTAAACCATAGTTCATCACGGTGTCATTAAGTGGTGCCCTATTTAAAGTGAATGTGGTTGTCTCTAATGCCTAACCCATAAGCGATAGTGGTAATTCGATAAGAGACATCATAGTACACACTATATCAATAGGGTGCAACTATGATGTTCGGACACACCATCACACTATGGTGTTCGAGGCGGTATTAATTGTGAAACAATTTCCACAATGTCTTAATTGCGTGCCAAAGCTGCGTAACTCAGATACTCATCTCTATGATCATATCATAGACATTTCATCCTCTTGTCACGATGATCTTCCTTCACTCGATTACTTGAACCATTCAATAATTCAGACTTGTGTTTCATCAAGTAAATATACTCTACATCTACTCGAATCATCGTGAAGTAAGAACATAGCGATATTCACTACTTGATTTTCGGCACTCATTGGACTGCACACATCAAAATATGTTACTTCAACAAGTTGCTATCTTGTTCCATTTCTTTGAAACGCAGGCTTTTTAGTCATCTTGCCCATGTGGTATAAGTTGCATATCTCAAGTGATTCAAAATCAAGTGAGTCCAAGCGATCCATCTGCATGGAGTTTCTTCATGCGTATACACCAATAGACATGGTTAGCATGTCTCAAACTTTTCAAAGCAGTGAGTCCAAAGATCCATCAACATGGAGCTTCTTCATCGTTTACACCAATATGAAAGCTTACATGGCGTGCCACAAGTAAGTGGTACTATCATTACTATCTTATATCTTTTGGCATGAAAATGTGTATCACTACGATCGAGATTCGATAAACCATTCCTTTAGGTGCAAGACCATTGAAGGTATTATTCAAATAAATAGAGTAACCATTATTCTCCTTAAATGAATAACGCAAGTATTACGATAGACATAATCCAATCATGTCTATGCTAGCATAAACGCAAATGACAATTATTCAGGTTTAATACTAATCTTGATGGTAGAGGGAGGCGTCACGATGTTGATGACATCAAACTTGGAAACACTTCAACACATATCGTTAGCTCACCTTTAGCTAGTCTCCGTTTATTCGTAGCTCTTTTATTTAGAGTTACTAACACTTAGCAATGAACCGTATCTTAATACCCTGGTGGTACTAGAAGTACTAGTAAAGTACACATTAACATAATGTATATCAATATACTTCTATCGACCTTGCCGACCTTCTCATCTACCAAGTATCTGAGGTGGTGCCACTTGATTGCCGTTCCTCTTATTACTGAAGCACTTAGTCTCGGGTTTGGGTTCAACCTTGGTTTTCTTCACTAGAGCAGACTGATTTGCCGTTTCATGAAGTATCCCTTCTTGCCCTTGCCCTTCTTGAAACTAGTGGTTTCACCAACCATCAACAATTGATGCTCCTTCTTGATTTCTATTTTGTAATGTCAAACATCCAGAATACCAAGAGGTCATCATATCTATCCACGATATGTTATAGTTCATCCGCGAAGCTCTAGCAGCTTGGTGGCGATGACTTTGGAGAAACATCACTATCTCATCTGGAAGATTAACTCCCCTCGATTCAAGTGATTGTGGTACTCGGACAATCCGAGCACAAGCTCAATGATTGAGCTTTCCTCCCATAGTTTGCTGGCTAAGAAAATGAAGCGGAGGTCACGAGGCTGAAATCCCAATTTCAGCCCTCGAAAACATCTCATATGTTCAGCAGCGTCTCGGAAAAAAAAGCGTCTTTGGTGCCTCAACTCTAAACCGTTTAAGCGAACTATCACGTAGTTATCAAAAGCGTGTATGTCCGATGTTAGCAACATCCACGCAGGCGGCGTTTGAGGTTCAACACACTGTGGCAGCGGCGCGGACATAAGCTTTCTCTCATCAGCATAATCGCTTCATCAACTTTCAACTATATTTTCTCTAGGAACATATCTAAGCGAGTGGAACTAAAGCGAGCTTCGACATAATTTGCAAAGATCTTTTGACTATGTTCGGGATAATTAAATTCATCTTATGAACTCCCACTCGAGATAGACATCCCTCTGGTCATCTAAGTGATTACATGATCCTTGTCAACTAGGCGTGTCCGATCATCACGTGAGCCGGACTAGTCTCATCGGTGAACATCTTCATGTTGATCGTATCTACTATCGACTCATGCTCGACCTTCGGTCTCCGTGTTCCGAGCCATATGCGCACATGCTAGGCTCGTCAAGTTAACCCCAAGTGTTTTCTTTGTATGCATCTGTCTTACACCGTTGTATGTGAGCGTAAGAATCCATCACACCCGATCATCACGTGGTGCTTAAGCGACGAACTGTAACAGCGTTGCATCGAGAGGAGAACACTTCTTGAAATTTTGTAAGGATCATCTTATTTACTACCGTCGTCCTAAGTAAACAAGATGCATAAACATGATAAACATCACATACAATCTGATAGTGACATGATATGGCCAATATCATTTTGCTCCTTTTGATCTCCATCTTGGGGCTCCATGATCATCATCGTCACCGGGCATGACACCATGATCTCCATCATCATGATCTCCATCATCGTGTCTTCATGAAGTTGTCACATAACGACTACTTCTACTTCTATGGCTACTTGCGTTTAGCAATAAAGTAAAATAATTTACAGCGTTTTCAATGACGCATAGGTCATACAATAAATAAAGACAACTCCTATGGCTCTGCCGTTGTCATACTCATCGACATGCAAGTCGTGAATCCTATTACAAGAACATGATCAATCTCATACATCACATATTATTCATCACATTCTTCTTGGCCATATCACATCATAGCATACCCTTCAAAAACAAGTTAGGCGTCCTCTAATTGTTGTTTGCATGTTTCTGATGGCTGCTATGGGTTTCTAGCAAACGTTTCTTTCCTCATAAAACCACAGCGTGAAATGCCAATGCTATTTACCCTTCATAAGGACCCTTTTCGCCGAATCCATTCCGACTAAAGTGGGAGAGGCGGCACCGCTAGCCACCTTATGCGCAGAAGTGCATGTCAATCAGTGGAACACATCTCACGTAAAATCGTGTAAGGTCGGTCAGGAAGCTTCATCCCAATACCGTCGAAACAAGATTGGACTAATGCAGTAAGCATATTGAACAACATCAGCATACAACTACTTTGTGTTCTACTCGTGCAAAGAATCTCATAATAGACCTAGCTCATGATGCCCTTTGTTGGGGGCATGGCGAAATTCAAAATTTTCCTCGTGTCACCAAGATCTACCTATGGAGAAACCAGCAACAAGGGAAGGAGGTGCATCTACATACCCTTGTAGATGAAGCTAAGCAGGAAGCGTTCAAGAAACAGGGTTGAAGGAGGCGTGCTCGTCGTGATCCAAATCATAGGAGATCCTAGTGGGAGCGGACGGCACCTCGCGTTCAACACCGTACATCCGGTGGCGTCTCCCGCCTTGATCCAGCAAGGAGAGAGGGAGAGGTTGAGAAGACTCCATCCAGCAGCAGCCTGACGGCGTGGTGGTGATGGAGGGCGTGGCAATCCGTGAGGAGGCCACGGCCAAGGAGAAAGGAGGAGGAGGCGGGGCTGCACCAAGAGGAGATGTTCTCATGTGTTGGGCAGCCCAAAGCCTACTATTTATAGGAGGAGGAGGGGGCTGCGCCCCTCTAGGGTTCCTCCCGGGGTGTGACCCGGAGATCCATCTGGCGGAGGGAGAAGAGGAGGCGGCGCGCTGGGGTGGGCCTTAGGGCCCATCTGCCCTAGGGTTTGCCCCTCCCTCTCCCCTGCGCCTTGGGCCCCTTGTGGGGCACACCAGCCCACAGGGCTGGTTCCCTCCCACATGGCCCATGCAGCCCTCGGGGTTGGTGGCCCCTTGGTGGACCAGGGACCCTCCCGGTGGTCCCGATGCGGTCTGGAAAAACCGAAACTTTCCGGTGACCAAAGCAGAGACTTCCATATATAAATCTTTACCTCCGGACCATTAGACTCCTCGTGACATCAGGGATCTCATCAGGGACTCAGGACAACATTCGATAAGCACATACAAGCTTCCTTTATAACCCTAAGTCATCCAGAACCTTAAGTGTGTAGACCCTACGGGTTCGGAGACATGTAGACATGGCCAGAGGCGTTCTCGGTCAATAACCAACAACAGGGATCGGGATACCCATGTTGGCTCCACATGTTCCCGATGATCTCATCGGATGAACCATGATGTCAAGGACTCGGTCGATCCGTATACAATTCCCTTTGTCTAGCGGTATTTTACTTGCAGAGATTCGATCGTCGGTATCCGATACCTTGTTCAATCTCATTACCGGCAAGTCTCTTTACTCGTTCCGTAACACATCATCCGTGATCAACCCCTTAGTCACGTTGTGCACTGTATGATGATGTCCTACCGAGTGGGCCCAGAGATACCTCTCCGTTTACGGGAGTGACAAATCGATCTCGATCCTTGTCACCCAAAAGACACTTTCGGAGATACATAATGCACCTTTATAGTCACCCGATTACGTTGTGGCGTTTGATACACCAAAGCACTCCTACGGTATCCGGAGTTACGATCTCATGGTCTAAGGAAGAGATACTTGACATTGGAAAAACTCTAGCAAGCGAACTACGATCTTTGTGCTATGCTTAGGATTGGGTCTTGTCCATCACATCATTCTCCTAATGATGTGATCCGTTATCAACGAGATCAATGTCCATAGCGAGAAACCATGACTATCATTGATCTGTGAGCTAGTCGACTAGAGGCTCACTAAGGGACATATTGTGGTCTATTTATTCACACGTGTATTCGATTTCGGATAATATAGTTATAGCATGAATATAAGACAATTATCATGAACATGGAAATATAATAATACTTTTATTATTGCTCTAGGGCATATTTCCAACATGGGCGCCTCTGTATCCACGACCACGAGGTGGTCGATCAAATATGTCGTCTTGGTGGTGATGAAGGTATGTATGCTTCCTCCTCTAATCGGAGGAGTAGCTTGCGTCTTAGGTAACTTTTGGAGAGGCGTTGAGATTATACTCTTGACGCGAGGACCTCGGTCCATCGATCGACCACGAGATCTGATCAACTTGACTGCATTCTGCTTTTCTTTAGGCTATTGCCGTGGCTATGAGCCACTGCGCTTGCAGCGCTCTGTTTGGACAGGATCCTCAAGTGCAGCGAATTCATCATCGTTGAGGCTTGTTTACGTCTTGGAGGAGGCATATAGTTATCATCCTCAACCCCAAATAAATGCATGCATATCGTGAGGCTTGCCTGCGTCCTCTGTGGCGGAGTCTTGCGAGAGGATCGTCTTGACACTCTCCGAGTGTTATTGTCTCCCGTCTGCGGAATCTTCATTCTTAACTGTGGCGGGGTTTAAGCGGTAGCCTTGGCCCAGGCAACGTTTGGGCTGCTTCTTTAGAGACTTGCTCGCTGCTTTTCGCCATCCCTTCTTTTGGGGTATCCACCATGTAGGCGTCGTATGACAAGGTGGCCTTCCGATTACCTGTGGTAGCTGGGTATTAAATCTCTCATGCATACGTCGTCCACAGCGTCGATGTCGTCGAATCGAAGTCTAGCATGTCGGTTAAATCTTGACGGTTGCTATAAAGTGGGTGGTGGGTGGGCTGTGAATTTCTTGTTCGTAGAACCCCAACCAAATCCTGAGCCATAGTTAGGCCAAGATTCTCCCGATAGCGAAAGATGCTTGGAGAATTCAGGATGTCGCCAAAAGCGAGTCTTTGGAAGATGTCCATGATAGTGAATTCCATAACGGCGCCCAATCCGATTTGATTGGTAGAGGCGCGGGAGGCTCGAATCCGGCGCCTCGGGATCACGAGTTTAAGGGACAAGATTGGTATTGGCTCCGTCCATGAAAGCGGGCGAGAATTGGCCTAAAGCTGCGAGTCTTCGACCAACACGTAAGCCCATGTTGGGGTTCGACAACCATAGAAATCGCTTTGGGACCCCAAAGCGGTGATTAATAATCCACGAAGCGGGTAGAATCGGCAACAAACGCTTGAGTATAGATGACCAACACGTGAAGCGCACCGGGGTTCGTCAAGCGTGGAAATCACTCGGGACCCCAAAACAATGAGTAATAGTCCACAAGCGGGCGAGAATCGGCCCAAACCGCTAGTATTCGACCAAGGCGTAAGCACACCTTGGGGTTCGACAACCATGGAAATCGCTTTGGGACCCCAAAGCGGTGAGTAATAGTCCATGAAAGGTCGAGAATCGACAAAAACCGCGAGTGTTGATGACCAACACGTGAAGCGCACCCAGGGTTCGTCAATCGTGGAAATCACTCGGGACCCCAAAATAGTTAGTAATAATCCATGAAGCGGGCGAGAATCGGCCAAATCGCGAGTGTTGATGACCCAGACACGTAAAGCGCACTTTGGGGGCTCAACTACTATAGAAATCGCTTTGGGACCCCAAAGCGGTGAGTAATAGTCCACGAAGCGGGTGAGAATCAACAAAAACATGAGTGTTGATGATTGACACGTGAAGCGCACCCGGGTTTCGTCAATCGTGGAAATCACTCGGGACCCCAAAACAGTGAGTAATAGTCCATGAAACGGGCCAGAATCGGCCAAAACTGCGAGTGTTGATGACCGACCGTAAGCGCACCTTTGGGTTCAACAACCATAGAAATCGCTTTGGGACCCCAAAGCGGTGAGTAATAGTCCCGAAGCAGGTCAGAATCAACAAAAACCGCGAGTGTTGATGACCGACACGTGAAGCGCACCCGGGGTTTCGTCAATCGTGAAATCACTCGGGACCCCAAAGCAGTGAGTAATAGTCCATGAAGCGGGCGAGAATCGGCCAAAGCTGCGAGTGTTGACGACCCGACACGTAAGCGCAATTTGGGGTTGACAACCATGGAAATCGCTTTGGGACCCAAAGCGGTGAGTAATAGTCCATGAAGCGGGTGAGAATCAACAAAAACCATGAGTGTTGATGACCAACACGTGAAGCGCACCAGGGTTCGTCAATCGTGGAAATCACTCGGGACCCCAAAATAGTGAGTAATAATCCATGAAAGCGGGCGAGAATCGGCCAAAAGCTGCGAGTGTTGATGGCCAAACGTAAAGCGCACTTTGGGCTCAACTACTATAGAAAATCGCCGGGACCCCAAAGCGGTGAGTAATAGTCCATGAAGCAGGTCAGAATCAACAAAAACCGCGAGTGTTGATGACCGACACGTGAAGCGCACCGGGGTTAAATCAATCGTGAAACCACTCGGGACCCCAAAGCGGTGAGTAATAGTCCATGAAGCGGGCGAGAATCGGCCAAATCCATGAGTGTTGATGGCCCGACACGTAAAGCGCAATTTGAGGTTCAACTACTATAGAAATCGCCGGGACCCAAAGCGGTGAGTAATAGTCCATGAAGCGGGTGAGAATCAACAAAAACCGCGAGTGTCGATGACCGACACGTGAAGCGCACCGGGGTTCGTCAATCATGGAAATCACTCGGGACCCCAAAGCGGTGAGTAATAGTCCATGAAGCGGGCGAGAATCGGCCAAAAGCTGCAGTGTTGATGGCCGACACGTAAAGCGCACTTCGGGTTCAACCACTATAGAAATCGCCGGGACCCCAAAGCGGTGAGTAATAGTTCACGAAATGGGTGGAATTGGCCAAAACTTTGAGTGTTGAGGACGGACACGTACCGCATCCGGGGATCGTTAATCATGTAAATCGGCGGGACCCCAAAGCGGTGAGTAATGGTGCAAGCGGACCAGAACCGGCCAAACTTGTGAGTGTTGATGACCGACATGTAAGCGAACCCGGGGTTCATCAATAGTGCAAATCACTTGGGACCCCAAAAGCTGAGTAATAGTCAAGAAAGCGGGCGAGAATTGGCCTAAGCTGCAGTCTTCGACCAACACGTAAGCCCATGTTGGGGTTCGACAACCATGGAAATCGCTTTGGGACCCCAAAGCGGTGATTAATAATCCACGAAAGCAGGTAGAATCGACAACAACCGCGAGTATAGATGACCAACACGTGAAGCGCACCCGGGGTTCGTCAAGCGTGGAAATCACTCAGGACCCCAAAACAATGAGTAATAGTCCACGAAGCGGGCGAGAATCGGCCCAAACCGCTAATATTCGACCAAGGCGTAAGCACACCTTGGGGTTCGACAACCATGGAAATCGCTTTGGGACCCCAAAGCGGTGAGTAATAGTCCATGAAAAGTCGAGAATCGACAAAACCGCGAGTGTTGATGACCAACACGTGAAGCGCACCGGGGTTAAATCAATCGTGAAATCACTCGGGACCCCAAAATAGTTAGTAATAATCCATGAAAGCGGCGAGAATCGGCCAAATCCATGAGTGTTGATAGCCAGACACGTAAAGCGCACTTGAGGGCTCAACTACTATAGAAATCGCGGGACCCCAAAGCGGTGAGTAATAGTCCACGAAGCGGGTGAGAATCAACAAAACGCGAGTGTTGATGACCGACAGCGTGAAGCGCACCCGGGGTTTCGTCAATCGTGGAAATCACTCGGGACCCCAAAACAGTGAGTAATAGTCCATGAAAGCGGGCGAGAATCGGCCAAACTGCAAGTCTTGATGGCCGAAACGTAAGCACACCTTGGGATTCAACAACCATGAAAATCGCTTTGGGACCCCAAAGCGGTGAGTAATAGTCCACGAAGCAGGTCAGAATCAACAAAAACCGCGAGTGTTGATGAATCGTAAGCGCACCCGGGGTTAAATCAATCATGAAATCACTCCGGGACCCCAAAGCAGTGAGTAATAGTCCATGAAAGCGGGCGAATCGGCCAAATCGTGAGTGTTGATGGCCAACACGTAAGCGCAATTTGGGGTTCAACAACTATGAAATCGCTTTGGGACCCCAAAGCGGTGAGTAATAGTCCATGAAGCGGGTCAGAATCAACAAAAACGCGAGTGTTGATGACCAACACGTAGAAGCGCACCGGGGTTCTTCAATGTGGAAATCACTCGGGACCCCAGTGAAAAGCCATGAGAATAGAGTCTTGACGACCACACGTAAGCTTGGGGGCGAAATCGCTTTGGGCTAAAATGGTGATTAATAGTGTTGATGGACAAAACCGCGAGTGTTGATGACCCGACGTGAAGCGCACCCGGGGCGCACGTGGAAATTCGGGACCCCAAAATAGTTAGTAATTCAACGAGAATCGGCCAAAACTATACGAAATTGGGGCCGGGACCCCAAAGCGGTGAGTAATAGTCCACGAAGCGGGTCGAGAATCAACAAAAACGCGAGTGTTGATGGCCAAACACGTGAAGCGCACCCGGGGTTCGTCAATCGTGGAAACCACTCCGGGACCCCAAAGCGGTGAGTAATAGTCCATGAAGCGGGCGAATCGGCCAAATCATGAGTGTTGATGACCCGACACGTAAAGCGCAATTTGAGGTTCAACTACTATAAAAATCGCGGGGACCCAAAGCGGTGAGTAATAGTCCATGAAGCGGGTGAGAATCAACAAAAACGCGAGTGTCGATGACCGACACCGTGAAGCGCACCGGGGTTCGTCAATCATGGAAATCACTCCGGGACCCCAAAGCGGTGAGTAATAGTCCATGAAGCGGGCGAGAATCGGCCAAAACTGCGAGTGTTGATGGCCCGACACGTAAGCGCACTTCGGGTTCAACCACTATAGAAATCGCCGGGACCCCAAAGCAGTGAGTAATAGTTCACGAAATGGGTGGAATTGGCCAAAACTTTGAGTGTTGAGGGCGGACACGTACCGCATCCGAGGATCGTTAATCGTGTAAATAGGCCGGGACCCCAAAGCGGTGAGTAATGGTGCAAGCGGACGAGAACCGGCCAAACTTGTGAGTGTTGATGACCGACATGTAAGCGAACCCGGGGTTAAATCAATAGTGCAAATCACTTGGGACCCCAAAAGCTGAGTAATAGTCAAAGCGGGCGAGAATTGGCCTAAAGCTGCGAGTCTTCGACCAACACGTAAGCCCATGTTGGGGTTCGACAACCATGGAAATCGCTTTGGGACCCCAAAGCGGTGATTAATAATCCACGAAGCGGGTCAGAATCGACAACAACGCGAGTATAGATGACCAACACGTGAAGCGCACCCGGGGTTAAGTCAAGCGTGGAAATCACTCGGGACCCCAAAACAATGAGTAATAGTCCACGAAGCGGGCGAAGAATCGGCCCAAACCGCTAATATTCTGACCAAGGCGTAAGCACACCTTGGGGTTCGACAACCATGGAAATCGCTTTGGGACCCCAAAGCGGTGAGTAATAGTCCATGAAAAGGTCGAGAATCGACAAAACGCGAGTGTTGATGACCAACACGTGAAGCGCACCGGGGTTCGTCAATCGTGGAAATCACTCGGGACCCCAAAATAGTTAGTAATAATCCATGAAAGCGGCGAGAATCGGCCAAATCATGAGTGTTGATGCCAGACACGTAAAGCGCACTTTGGGGCTCAACTACTATAGAAATCGCCGGGACCCCAAAGCGGTGAGTAATAGTCCACGAAGCGGGTCGAGAATCAACAAAAACGCGAGTGTTGATGACCGACACGTAAGCGCTCCCGGGGTTTCGTCAATCGTGGAAATCACTCGGGACCCCAAAGCAGTGAGTAATAGTCCATGAAGCGGGCGAGAATCGGCCAAACTGCAAGTCTTGATGACCAACACGTAAGCACACCTTGGGATTCAACAACCATGAAAATCGCTTTGGGACCCCAAAGCGGTGAGTAATAGTCCACGAAGCAGGTCGAGAATCAACAAAAACGCGAGTGTTGATGACCGACCGCGTGAAGCGCGCACCGGGGTTCGTCAATCGTGAAATCACTCGGGACCCCAAAGCAGTGAGTAATAGTCCATGAAGCGGGCGAGAATCGGCCAAAAGCTGCAGTGTTGATGACCAACACGTAAGCACACCTTGGGGTTCAACAACCATGGAAATCGCTTTGGGACCCAAAGCGGTGAGTAATAATCCATGAAGCGAGGTCAGAATCAACAAAAACCGCGAGTGTTGATGACCGACACGTAGACGCACCCCGGGGTTCTTCAATGATGGAAATCACTCCGGGACCCCCAAACAGTGAGGAATAGTCCCTGAAACGGGCCAGAATCGGCCAAAACTGCGAGTGTTGATGACCGACACGTAAGCGCACTTTCGGGTTCAACTACTATAGAAATCGCCGGGACCCCAAAGCGGTGAGTAATAGTCCACGAAGCGGTCGAGAATCAACAAAAACCGCGAGTGTTGATGACCGACACGTAAGCGCACCCAGGGTTCGTCAATCGTGGAAACCACTCCGGGACCCCAAAGCGGTGAGTAATAGTCCATGAAGCGGGCGAGAATCGGCCAAATCATGAGTGTTGATGGCCCGACACGTAAGCGCAATTTGGGTTCAACTACTATAGAAATCGCCGGGGACCCAAAGCGGTGAGTAATAGTCCATGAAGCAGGTGAGAATCAACAAAAACCGCGAGTGTCGATGACCGAAACCGTGAAGCGCACCAGGGGTTCGTCAATCATGGAAATCACTCGGGACCCCAAAGCGGTGAGTAATAGTCCATGAAGCGGGCGAGAATCGGCCAAAACTGCAGTGTTGATGACCGACACGTAAGCGCACTTCGGGTTCAACCACTATAGAAATCGCCGGGACCCCAAAGCAGTGAGTAATAGTTCACGAAATGGGTGAATTGGCCAAAACTTTGAGTGTTGAGGACGGACACGTACCGCATCCGGGGATCGTTAATCGTGTAAATCGCCGGGACCCCAAAGCGGTGAGTAATGGTGCAAGCGGACCAGAACCGGCCAAACTTGTGAGTGTTGATGACCGACATGTAAGCGAACCCGGGGTTCATCAATAGTGCAAATCACTTGGGACCCCAAAGCTGAGTAATAGTCAAGAAAGCGGGCGAGAATTGGCCTAAAGCTGCGAGTCTTCGACCAACACGTAAGCCCATGTTGGGGTTCGACAACCATGAAATCGCTTTGGGACCCCAAAGCGGTGATTAATAATCCATGAAGCAGGTCAGAATCGACAACAACGTGAGTATAGATGACCAACACGTGAAGCGCACCCGGGGTTAAGTCAAGCGTGGAAATCACTCGGGACCCCAAAACAATGAGTAATAGTCCACGAAGCGGGCGAGAATCGGCCCAAACCGCTAGTATTCTGACCAAGGCGTAAGCACACCTTGGGTTCGACAACCATGGAAATCGCTTTGGGACCCCAAAGCGGTGAGTAATAGTCCATGAAAAGGTCGAGAATCGACAAAAACCGCGAGTGTTGATGACCAACACGTGAAGCGCACCGGGGTTAAATCAATCGTGAAATCACTCGGGACCCCAAAATAGTTAGTAATAATCCATGAAGCGGCGAGAATCGGCCAAATCCTGAGTGTTGATGGCAGACACGTAAGCGCGCTTTGGGGCTCAACTACTATAGAAATCGCCGGGACCCCAAAGCGGTGAGTAATAGTCCACGAAGCGGGTGAGAATCAACAAAAACGCGAGTGTTGATGACCGACACGTAAGCGCACCCGGGGTTCGTCAATCGTGAAACCACTCGGGACCCCAAAGCGGTGAGTAATAGTCCATGAAGCGGGCGAGAATCGGCCAAATCTACGAGTGTTGATGACCTACGCGTAAGCGCAATTTGGGGTTCAACAACCATGAAAATCGCTTTGGGACCCCAAAGCGGTGAGTAATAGTCCATGAAGCGGTCGAGAATCAACAAAAACGCGAGTGTTGATGACCGACACGTGAAGCGCACCACAGGGTTCGTCAATCATGGAAATCACTCGGGACCCCAAAGCGGTGAGTAATAGTCCATGAAGCGGGCGAGAATCGGCCAAAGCTGCGAGTGTTGATGACCAAGGCGTAAAGCGCACCTTGGGTTCAACAACTATAGAAATCGCTTTGGGACCCCAAAGCGGTGAGTAATAGTCCATGAAATGGTCGAGAATCAACAAAAACTTTGAGTGTTGATGACCGGACACGTGAAGCGCACCCGGGGTTCGTCAATCGTGGAAATCACTCGGGACCCCAAAGCGGTGAGTAATAGTCCATGAAAGCGGCGAGAATCGGCCAAATCTTGTGAGTGTTGATGACCGAGTGTTGATAGGGCCAAACCGTAAAGCTGCGCGCCGGGTTCAACTACTATAGAAATCGGTTGGGACCCCAAAGCGGTGAGTAATAGTTTGGGACCCCAAAGCGGTGAGGTCCAGAATCAACAAAAACATGAGTGTTGATGACCGACACGTGTAAGCGCACCGGGGTTAAATCAATCGTGAAATCACTCGGGACCCCAAAACGGTGAGTAATAGTCCATGAAGCGGGCGAGAATCGGCCAAATCCATGAGTGTTGATGACCAACACGTAAGCGCAATTTGGGGTTCAACTACCATGAAATCGCTTTGGGACCCCAAAGCGGTGAGTAATAGTCCATGAAAGCAGGTGAGAATCAACAAAAACGCGAGTGTTGATGACCGACACGTGAAGCGCACCGGGGTTCGTCAATGATGGAAATCACTCGGGACCCCAAAATAGTGAGTAATAGTCCATGAAAGCGGGCGAGAATCGGCCAAAACTGCGAGTGTTGATGGCCAGACACGTAAGCGCACTTTGGGTTCAACCACTATAGAAATCGCCGGGACCCCAAAGCGGTGAGTAATAGTCCACGAAGCAGGTGAGAATCAACAAAAACGCGAGTGTTGATGACCGACCGTGAAGCGCACCCGGGGTTCGTCAATCGTGGAAACCACTCCGGGACCCCAAAGCAGTGAGTAATAGTCCATGAAGCGGGCGAGAATCGGCCAAATCGCAGTGTTGATGACCAAACACGTAAAGCGCAATTTGGGGTTCAACTACTATGAGAAATCGCCGGGGACCCAAAGCGGTGAGTAATAATCCATGAAGCGGGTCAGAACCAACAAAAACGCGAGTGTCGATGACCCGACACATAGAAGCGCACCAGGGGTTCTTCAATGATGGAAATCACTCGGGACCCCAAAGCAGTGAGAATAGTCCATGAAGCGGGCGAGAATCGGCCAAAAGCTGCGAGTGTTGATGGCCGACCGTAAGCGCACTTCGGGTTCAACCACTATAGAAATCGCGCCGGGACCCCAAACGGTGAGTAATAGTCCACGAAAGCGAGGTCGAGAATCAACAAAAACGCGAGTGTTGATGACCGACACGTGAAGCGCACCAGGGTTCGTCAATCGTGAAACCACTCGGGACCCCAAAGCGGTGAGTAATAGTCCATGAAGCGGGCGAGAATCGGCCAAATCATGAGTGTTGATGGCCAAACACGTAAAGCGCAATTTGAGGTTCAACTACTATAGAAATCGCCGGGGACCCAAAGCGGTGAGTAATAGTCCATGAAGCGGGTGAGAATCAACAAAAACGCGAGTGTCGATGACCGACACGTGAAGCGCACCGAGGGTTCGTCAATCATGGAAATCACTCGGGACCCCAAAGCGGTGAGTAATAGTCCATGAAGCGGGCGAGAATCGGCCAAAACTGCGAGTGTTGATGGCCCGACACGTAAGCGCACTTTGGGTTCAACCACTATAGAAATCGCCGGGACCCCAAAGCGGTGAGTAATAGTTCACGAAATGGGTGAATTGGCCAAAACTTTGAGTGTTGAGGGCGGACACGTACCGCATCCGGGGATCGTTAATCGTGTAAATAGGCGGGACCCCAAAGCGGTGAGTAATGGTGCGAAAGCGGACCAGAACCGGCCAAACTTGTGAGTGTTGATGACCGACATGTAAGCGAACCCGGGGTTCGTCAATAGTGCAAATCACTTGGGACCCCAAAAGCTGAGTAATAGTCAAAAGCGGGCGAGAATTGGCCTAAGCTGCGAGTCTTCGACCAACACGTAAGCCCATGTTGGGGTTCGACAACCATGGAAATCGCTTTGGGACCCCAAAGCGGTGATTAATAATCCACGAAGCAGGTCGAGAATCGGCAACAACAGCAGTATAGATGACCAACACGTGAAGCGCACCCGGGGTTAAGTCAAGCGTGGAAATCACTCGGGACCCCAAAACAATGAGTAATAGTCCACGAAGCGGGCGAGAATCGGCCCAAACCGCTAGTATTCTGACCAAGGCGTAAGCACACCTTGGGGTTCGACAACCATGGAAATCGCTTTGGGACCCCAAAGCGGTGAGTAATAGTCCATGAAAAGGTCGAGAATCGACAAAAACCGCGAGTGTTGATGACCAACACGTGAAGCGCACCCGGGGTTCGTCAATCGTGAAATCACTCGGGACCCCAAAATAGTTAGTAATAATCCATGAAAGCGGCGAGAATCGGCCAAATCATGAGTGTTGATGCGAGACACGTAAAGCGCGCCGAGGCTCAACTACTATAGAAATCGGTTGGGACCCCAAAGCGGTGAGTAATAGTCCACGAAGCGGGTCGAGAATCAACAAAAACGCGAGTGTTAATGACCGACCGTGAAGCGCACCGGGGTTCGTCAATCGTGAAACCACTCGGGACCCCAAAGCGGTGAGTAATAGTCCATGAAGCGGGCGAGAATCGGCCAAATCCATGAGTGTTGATGACCGACACGTAAGCGCAATTTGGGGTTCAACTACTATAGAAATCGCCGGGGACCCAAAGCGGTGAGTAATAATCCATGAAGCGGTCGAGAACCAACAAAAACCATGAGTGTCGATGGCCGACACATAAGCGCACCGGGGTTCTTCAATGATGGAAATCACTCGGGACCCCAAAGCAGTGAGAATAGTCCTGAAGCGGGCGAGAATCGGCCAAAAGCTGCAGTGTTGATGACCAAACACGTAAAGCGCACTTCGGGTTCAACCACTATAGAAATCGCTTCGGGACCCCAACACAGTGAGTAATAGTCCACAAAACGGGTCAGAATCAACAAAAACCGCGAGTGTTGATGACCGACACGTAGACGCACCCCGGGGTTCGTCAATCGTGGAAACCACTCCGGGACCCCAAAACGGTGAGTAATAGTCCATGAAACGGGCCAGAATCGGCCAAATCCGCGAGTGTTGATGACCGACACGTAAAGCGCAATTTGAGGTTCAACTACTATAGAAATCGCCGGGGACCCAAAGCGGTGAGTAATAGTCCATGAAGCGGGTGAGAATCAACAAAAACGCGAGTGTCGATGGCCAACACGTGAAGCGCACCCGGGGTTCGTCAATCATGGAAATCACTCGGGACCCCAAAGCGGTGAGTAATAGTCCATGAAGCGGGCGAGAATTTCGGCCAAAACTGCGAGTGTTGATGGCCCGACACGTAAGCGCACTTCGGGTTCAACCACTATAGAAATCGCCGGGACCCCAAAGCGGTGAGTAATAGTTCACGAAATGGGTGAATTGGCCAAAACTTTGAGTGTTGAGGGCGGACACGTACCGCATCCGAGGATCGTTAATCGTGTAAATAGGCCGGGACCCCAAAGCGGTGAGTAATGGTGCGAAAGCGGACGAGAACCGGCCAAACTTGTGAGTGTTGATGACCGACATGTAAGCGAACCCGGGGTTCGTCAATAGTGCAAATCACTTGGGACCCCAAAAGCTGAGTAATAGTCAAAAAGCGGGCGAGAATTGGCCTAAAGCTGCAGTCTTCGACCAACACGTAAGCCCATGTTGGGGTTCGACAACCATGGAAATCGCTTTGGGACCCCAAAGCGGTGATTAATAATCCACGAAGCAGGTGAGAATCAACAACAACGCGAGTATAGATGACCAACACGTAAGCGCGCCCGGGGTTCGTTAATCGCGGAAATCACTCAGGATCCTGAAACAGTGAGTAATAGTCCATGAAACAGGCTAGAATCGGCGAAAACTGTGAGTGTTGATGACCGACACGTAAGTGCACCTTGGGATTCAACAACTATGGAAATCACTTCGGGACCCCAAAACGGTGAGTAATAGTCCATGAAACAGGTTGGAATCGACAAAAACCGCGAGCGTTGATGACCGACACGTGAAGCGCACCCGGGGTTCGTCAATCGTGGAAATCACTCGGGACCCCAAAATAGTTAGTAATAGTCCATGAAGCGGGCGAGAATCGGCCAAATCCATGAGTGTTGATGGCCAAACGAAAGCACATAAAAAGCGGGTTCAACTACTATGAAATAAACGGGACCCCAAAGCGGTGAGTAATAGTCCATGAAGCGGTGAGAATCAACAAAAACGCGAGTGTTGATGACCGACAATGAAGCGCACCGGGGTTTGTCAATGATGGAAATCACTCGGGACCCCAAAGCGGTGAGTAATAATCCATGAAGCGCACTTTGGGTTCAACCACTATAGAAATCGGGACCCCAAACGGTGGCGAGAATCGGAATCAACAAAAACCGCGAGTGTTGATGACCCGACACGTGAAGCGCACCCGGTTTAAATCAATCGTTGAAACCACTCCGGACCCCAAAACAATGTGTTGATGGCCAAATCATGATGTTGATGACCGACACGTAAAGCGCAATTTGAGGTTCCCTACTCAGAAAGCGGGACCCAAAGCGGTGAGTAATAATCCATGAAGCGGGTGAGAACCAACAAAAACATGAGTGTTGATGCCAGACACATATAGCGCACCAGGGTTCTTCAATGATGGAAATCACTCCGGGACCCCAAAGCAGTGAGAATAGTCCATGAAGCGGGCGAATCGGCCAAAACTGCGAGTGTTGATGGCCAAACACGTAAGCGCACTTTGGGTTCAACCACTATAGAAATAAACCGGGACCCCAACACGGTGAGTAATAGTCCACGAAGCGGGTCAGAATCAACAAAAACCGCGAGTGTTGATGGCCAAACCGTGAAGCGCACCGGGGTTCGTCAATCGTGGAAACCACTCGGGACCCCAAAGCGGTGAGTAATAGTCCATGAAGCGGGCGAGAATCGGCCAAATCCATGAGTGTTGATGGCCCGACACGTAAGCGCAATTTGAGGTTCAACTACTATAGAAATCGCCGGGGACCCAAAGCGGTGAGTAATAGTCCATGAAGCAGGTCAGAATCAACAAAAACGCGAGTGTCGATGACCGACCGTGAAGCGCACCGGGGTTAAATCAATCATGGAAATCACTCGGGACCCCAAAGCGGTGAGTAATAGTCCATGAAGCGGGCGAGAATCGGCCAAAACTGCAGTGTTGATGACCCGACACGTAAGCGCACTTCGGGTTCAACCACTATAGAAATCGCCGGGACCCCAAAGCGGTGAGTAATAGTTCACGAAATGGGTGAATTGGCCAAAACTTTGAGTGTTGAGGGCGGACACGTACCGCATCCGAGGATCGTTAATCGTGTAAATAGGCCGGGACCCCAAAGCGGTGAGTAATGGTGCGAAAGCGGACCAGAACCGGCCAAACTTGTGAGTGTTGATGACCGACATGTAAGCGAACCCGGGGTTCGTCAATAGTGCAAATCACTTGGGACCCCAAAAGCTGAGTAATAGTCAAGAAAGCGGGCAGAATTGGCCTAAAGCTGCGAGTCTTCGACCAACACGTAAGCCCATGTTGGGGTTCGACAACCATGGAAATCGCTTTGGGACCCCAAAGCGGTGATTAATAATCCACGAAGCAGGTCAGAATCGGCAACAACGCGAGTATAGATGACCAACACGTGAAGCGCACCCGGGGTTAAATCAAGCGTGAAATCACTCGGGACCCCAAAACAATGAGTAATAGTCCACGAAGCGGGCGAGAATCGGCCCAAACCGCTAATATTCTGACCAAGGCGTAAGCACACCTTGGGGTTCGACAACCATGGAAATCGCTTTGGGACCCCAAAGCGGTGAGTAATAGTCCATGAAAAAGGTCGAGAATCGACAAAAACCATGAGTGTTGATGACCAACACGTGAAGCGCACCCGGGTTTCGTCAATCGTGGAAATCACTCGAGGACCCCAAAATAGTTAGTAATAATCCATGAAGCGGCGAATCGGCCAAATCCATGAGTGTTGATAGCGAGACACGTAAAGCGCGCCGAGGCTCAACTACTATAGAAATCGGTTCGGGACCCCAAAGCGGTGAGTAATAGTCCACGAAGCAGGTCGAGAATCAACAAAAACGCGAGTGTTAATGGCCGAAACCGTGAAGCGCACCCGGGGTTCGTCAATCGTGGAAACCACTCCGGGACCCCAAAGCGGTGAGTAATAGTCCATGAAGCGGGCGAGAATCGGCCAAATCATGAGTGTTGATGGCCAAACACGTAAGCGCAATTTGGGGTTCAACTACTATGAGAAATCGCCGGGGACCCAAAGCGGTGAGTAATAATCCATGAAGCGGGTCGAGAACCAACAAAAACCGCGAGTGTCGATGGCCGACACATAGAAGCGCACCAGGGTTCTTCAATGATGGAAATCACTCGGGACCCCAAAGCAGTGAGAATAGTCCTGAAGCGGGCGAGAATCGGCCAAAGCTGCAGTGTTGATGGCCGACACGTAAGCGCACTTCGGGTTCAACCACTATAGAAATCGCCGGGACCCCAACACGGTGAGTAATAGTCCACGAAGCGGGTCGAGAATCAACAAAAACGCGAGTGTTGATGACCAAACCGTGAAGCGCACCGGGTTTCGTCAATCGTGGAAACCACTCCGGGACCCCAAAACGGTGAGTAATAGTCCATGAAGCGGGCGAGAATCGGCCAAATCCATGAGTGTTGATGGCCCGACACGTAAAGCGCAATTTGAGGTTCAACTACTATAGAAATCGCCGGGGACCCAAAGCGGTGAGTAATAGTCCATGAAGCGGGTGAGAATCAACAAAAACCGCGAGTGTCGATGGCCAAACACGTGAAGCGCACCGGGGTTCGTCAATCATGGAAATCACTCGGGACCCCAAAGCGGTGAGTAATAGTCCATGAAGCGGGCGAGAATTTTCCAAAACTGCAGTGTTGATGACCGACACGTAAGCGCACTTCGGGTTCAACCACTAGAAGAAATCGCCGGGACCCCAAAGCGGTGAGTAATAGTTCACGAAATGGGTGGAATTGGCCAAAACTTTGAGTGTTGAGGGCGGACACGTACCGCATCCGGGGATCGTTAATCGTGTAAATAGGCCGGGACCCCAAAGCGGTGAGTAATGGTGCGAAGCGGACCAGAACCGGCCAAACTTGTGAGT
Source organism: Aegilops speltoides (assembly GCA_021437245.1). Lineage (NCBI taxonomy): Eukaryota > Viridiplantae > Streptophyta > Magnoliopsida > Poales > Poaceae > Aegilops > Aegilops speltoides. The sequence goes on from JAHHZJ010003311.1 coordinate 40,145, forward strand.
GTTGATGACCGACATGTAAGCGAACCCGGGGTTCGTCAATAGTGCAAATCACCGGGACCCCAAAAGCTGAGTAATAGTCAAAAGCGGGCGAGAATTGGCCTAAAGCTGCAGTCTTCGACCAACACGTAAGCCCATGTTGGGGTTCGACAACCATGGAAATCGCTTTGGGACCCCAAAGCGGTGATTAATAATCCACGAAGCAGGTGAGAATCGGCAACAACAGCAGTATAGATGACCAACACGTGAAGCGCACCCGGGGTTAATCAAGCGTGGAAATCACTCGGGACCCCAAAACAATGAGTAATAGTCCACGAAGCGGGCGAGAATCGGCCCAAACCGCTAATATTCTGACCAAGGCGTAAGCACACCTTGGGGTTCGACAACCATGGAAATCGCTTTGGGACCCCAAAGCGGTGAGTAATAGTCCATGAAAAGGTCGAGAATCGACAAAAACCGCGAGTGTTGATGACCAACACGTGAAGCGCACCGAGGTTCGTCAATCGTGGAAATCACTCGGGACCCCAAAATAGTTAGTAATAATCCATGAAGCGGCGAGAATCGGCCAAATCCATGATGTTGATAGCCAGACACGTAAAGCGCGCTTGAGGCTCAACTACTATAGAAATCGGTTCGGGACCCCAAAGCGGTGAGTAATAGTCCACGAAGCAGGTGAGAATCAACAAAAACCGCGAGTGTTAATGACCCGACACGTGAAGCGCACCCGGGGTTTCGTCAATCGTGAAACCACTCGGGACCCCAAAGCGGTGAGTAATAGTCCATGAAGCGGGCGAGAATCGGCCAAATGCAGTGTTGATGGCCAAACCGTAAGCGCAATTTGGGGTTCAACTACTCTGAAATCGCCGGGGACCCAAAGCGGTGAGTAATAATCCATGAAGCAGGTGAGAACCAACAAAAACCGCGAGTGTCGATGGCCCGACACATAAGCGCACCCGGGTTCTTCAATGATGGAAATCACTCGGGACCCCAAAAGCAGTGAGAATAGTCCACAAGCGGGCGAGAATCGGCCAAAGCTGCGAGTGTTGATGGCCGACACGTAAAGCGCACTTCGGGTTCAACCACTATAGAAATCGCCGGGACCCCAACACGGTGAGTAATAGTCCACGAAGCAGGTGAGAATCAACAAAAACGCGAGTGTTGATGGCCAAACACGTGAAGCGCACCCGGGGTTCGTCAATCGTGAAACCACTCCGGGACCCCAAAGCGGTGAGTAATAGTCCATGAAGCGGGCGAGAATCGGCCAAATCATGAGTGTTGATGGCCAAACCGTAAAGCGCAATTTGGGGTTCAACTACTATAGAAATCGCCGGGGACCCAAAGCGGTGAGTAATAATCCATGAAGCGGGTGAGAACCAACAAAAACCGCGAGTGTCGATGACCCGACACATGAAGCGCACCCAGGGTTCTTCAATGATGGAAATCACTCGGGACCCCAAAGCAGTGAGAATAGTCCATGAAGCGGGCGAGAATCGGCCAAAAAGCTGCGAGTGTTGATGGCCAAACCGTAAAGCGCACTTTGGGTTCAACCACTATAGAAATAAACCGGGACCCCAACACGGTGAGTAATAGTCCACGAAGCAGGTGAGAATCAACAAAAACCGCGAGTGTTGATGGCCGACACGTGAAGCGCACCGGGGTTCGTCAATCGTGAAACCACTCGGGACCCCAAAGCGGTGAGTAATAGTCCATGAAGCGGGCGAGAATCGGCCAAATCATGAGTGTTGATGACCGACACGTAAAGCGCAATTTGGGTTCAACTACTATAGAAATCGCCGGGGACCCAAAGCGGTGAGTAATAGTCCATGAAGCGGGGTGAGAATCAACAAAAACGCGAGTGTCGATGGCCAAACACGTGAAGCGCACCAGGGTTCGTCAATCATGGAAATCACTCGGGACCCCAAAGCGGTGAGTAATAGTCCATGAAGCGGGCGAGAATCGGCCAAAAGCTGCAGTGTTGATGACCGACACGTAAGCGCACTTCGGGTTCAACCACTATAGAAATCGCCGGGACCCCAAAGCGGTGAGTAATAGTTCACGAAATGGGTGAATTGGCCAAAACTTTGAGTGTTGAGGGCGGACACGTACCGCATCCGGGGATCGTTAATCGTGTAAATAGGCCGGGACCCCAAAGCGGTGAGTAATGGTGCGAAAGCGGACAGAACCGGCCAAACTTGTGAGTGTTGATGACCGACATGTAAGCGAACCCGGGGTTCGTCAATAGTGCAAATCACTTGGGACCCCAAAAGCTGAGTAATAGTCAAAAAGCGGGCGAATTGGCCTAAAGCTGCAGTCTTCGACCAACACGTAAGCCCATGTTGGGGTTCGACAACCATGGAAATCGCTTTGGGACCCCAAAGCGGTGATTAATAATCCACGAAGCAGGTCAGAATCGGACAACAACGCGAGTATAGATGACCAACACGTGAAGCGCACCCGGGGTTAATCAAGCGTGGAAATCACTCAGGACCCCAAAACAATGAGTAATAGTCCACGAAGCGGGCGAGAATCGGCCCAAACCGCTAGTATTCTGACCAAGGCGTAAGCACACCTTGGGGTTCGACAACCATGGAAATCGCTTTGGGACCCCAAAGCGGTGAGTAATAGTCCATGAAAAGGTCGAGAATCGACAAAAACGCGAGTGTTGATGACCAACACGTGAAGCGCACCGGGGTTCGTCAATCGTGAAATCACTCCAGGACCCCAAAATAGTTAGTAATAATCCATGAAAGCGGCGAGAATCGGCCAAATCCATGAGTGTTGATGCCAGACACGTAAGCGCGCTTGAGGCTCAACTACTATAGAAATCGCTTGGGACCCCAAAGCGGTGAGTAATAGTCCACGAAGCAGGTGAGAATCAACAAAAACCGCGAGTGTTAATGACCGCCAAACCGTGAAGCGCACCGGGGTTCGTCAATCGTGAAACCACTCCGGGACCCCAAAGCGGTGAGTAATAGTCCATGAAAGCGGGCGAGAATCGGCCAAATCGCGAGTGTTGATGACCAAACACGTAAGCGCAATTTGGGGTTCAACTACTGAGAAATCGCCGGGGACCCAAAGCGGTGAGTAATAATCCATGAAGCAGGTGAGAACCAACAAAAACATGAGTGTCGATGACCGACACATAAGCGCACCAGGGGTTCTTCAATGATGGAAATCACTCGGGACCCCAAAACAGTGAGAATAGTCCATGAAGCGGGCGAGAATCGGCCAAAAGCTGCAGTGTTGATGGCCAAACACGTAAGCGCACTTCGGGTTCAACCACTATAGAAATCGCCGGGACCCCAAACGGTGAGTAATAGTCCACGAAGCAGGTCAGAATCAACAAAAACGCGAGTGTTGATGACCAAACACGTGAAGCGCACCGGGGTTCGTCAATCGTGGAAACCACTCGGGACCCCAAAGCGGTGAGTAATAGTCCATGAAGCGGGCGAGAATCGGCCAAATCCATGAGTGTTGATGGCCAAACACGTAAAGCGCAATTTGGGGTTCAACTACTATAGAAATCGCCGGGGACCCAAAGCGGTGAGTAATAGTCCATGAAGCGGGTGAGAATCAACAAAAACCGCGAGTGTCGATGGCCGACACGTGAAGCGCACCAGGGTTCGTCAATCATGGAAATCACTCCGGGACCCCAAAACAGTGAGTAATAGTCCATGAAACGGGCCAGAATTTTCCAAAACTGCGAGTGTTGATGACCGACACGTAAGCGCACTTTCGGGTTCAACCACTATAGAAATAACCGGGACCCCAAAGCGGTGAGTAATAGTTCACGAAATGGGTGAATTGGCCAAAACTTTGAGTGTTGAGGGCGGACACGTACCGCATCCGAGGATCGTTAATCGTGTAAATAGGCCGGGACCCCAAAGCGGTGAGTAATGGTGCAAGCGGACGAGAACCGGCCAAACTTGTGAGTGTTGATGACCGACATGTAAGCGAACCCGGGGTTCGTCAATAGTGCAAATCACTTGGGACCCCAAAAGCTGAGTAATAGTCAAAAAGCGGGCGAGAATTGGCCTAAAGCTGCGAGTCTTCGACCAACACGTAAGCCCATGTTGGGGTTCGACAACCATGGAAATCGCTTTGGGACCCCAAAGCGGTGATTAATAATCCACGAAAGAGGTGAGAATCGGCAACAACCAGCGAGTATAGATGACCAACACGTGAAGCGCGCCCGGGGTTAAGTCAAGCGTGAAATCACTCAGGACCCCAAAACAATGAGTAATAGTCCACAAGCGGGCGAGAATCGGCCCAAACCGCTAATATTCTGACCAAGGCGTAAGCACACCTTGGGGTTCGACAACCATGGAAATCGCTTTGGGACCCCAAAGCGGTGAGTAATAGTCCATGAAAAGGTCGAGAATCGACAAAAACGCGAGTGTTGATGACCAACACGTGAAGCGCACCAGGGTTTCGTCAATCGTGAAATCACTCGGGACCCCAAAATAGTTAGTAATAATCCATGAAAGCGGCGAGAATCGGCCAAATCCATGAGTGTTGATGCCAGACACGTAAAGCGCGCTTGAGGCTCAACTACTATAGAAATCGCTTTGGGACCCCAAAGCGGTGAGTAATAGTCCACGAAGCAGGTGAGAATCAACAAAAACATGAGTGTTAATGACCGACCGTAAGCGCACCCGGGGTTCGTCAATCGTGAAACCACTCGGGACCCCAAAGCAGTGAGTAATAGTCCATGAAGCGGGCGAGAATCGGCCAAATCGCGAGTGTTGATGGCCAAACACGTAAGCGCAATTTGGGGTTCAACTATGAGAAATCGCTTGGGACCCAAAGCGGTGAGTAATAATCCATGAAGCGGTCAGAACCAACAAAAACCGTGAGTGTCGATGGCCGACACATAGCGCACCGGGGTTCTTCAATGATGGAAATCACTCGGGACCCCAAAGCAGTGAAAAGTCCTGAAGCAGTGAGAATAGTCCATGTAAAGCGGGCTATAGAATCGGGCCGGTGAGTAATAGTCCACGAAGCTGCAGTGTTGATGGCCAAACAAACCGTAAGCGCACGGTGAGTAATAGTCCATTTGGGATTCAACAACTACTATAGAAATAACCGGGACCCCAAAGCGGTGAGTAATAGTCCACGAAGCAGGTCGAGAATCAACAAAAACCGCGAGTGTTGATGACCGACACGTAGAAGCGCACCCGGGGTTCGTCAATCGTGAAATCACTCGGGACCCCAAAGCGGTGAGTAATAGTCCATGAAGCGGGCGAGAATCGGCCAAATCTGCGAGTGTTGATGGCCCGACACGTAAAGCGCAATTTGGGGTTCAACTACTATGAAATCGCTTTGGGACCCAAAGCGGTGAGTAATAATCCATGAAGCGGGTCGAGAACCAACAAAAACCGCGAGTGTTGATGGCCAAACACATGAAGCGCACCAGGGTTCTTCAATGATGGAAATCACTCGGGACCCCAAAAGCAGTGAGTAATAGTCCATGAAGCGGGCGAGAATCGGCCAAAACTGCAGTGTTGATGGCCGACACGTAAGCGCACTTCGGGTTCAACCACTATAGAAATCGCCGGGACCCCAAAGCGGTGAGTAATAGTCCACGAAGCAGGTCGAGAATCAACAAAAACGCGAGTGTTGATGACCGACAAAAACCGTGAAGCGCACCGGGGTTCGTCAATCGTGGAAACCACTCGGGACCCCAAAGCGGTGAGTAATAGTCCATGAAGCGGGCGAGAATCGGCCAAATCATGAGTGTTGATGGCCGACACGTAAGCGCAATTTGAGGTTCAACTACTATAGAAATCGCCGGGGACCCAAAGCGGTGAGTAATAGTCCATGAAGCGGGTCAGAATCAACAAAAACGCGAGTGTCGATGGCCGACACGTAAGCGCACCAGGGGTTCGTCAATCATGGAAATCACTCGGGACCCCAAAGCGGTGAGTAATAGTCCATGAAGCGGGCGAGAATTTTCCAAAACTGCGAGTGTTGATGCCAAACACGTAAGCGCACTTCGGGTTCAACCACTATAGAAATCGCCGGGACCCCAAAGCGGTGAGTAATAGTTCACGAAATGGGTGAATTGGCCAAAACTTTGAGTGTTGAGGGCGGACACGTACCGCATCCGAGGATCGTTAATCGTGTAAATAGGCCGGGACCCCAAAGCGGTGAGTAATGGTGCGAAAGCGGACGAGAACCGGCCAAACTTGTGAGTGTTGATGACCGACATGTAAGCGAACCCGGGGTTCGTCAATAGTGCAAATCACTTGGGACCCCAAAAGCTGAGTAATAGTCAAAAAGCGGGCGAGAATTGGCCTAAAGCTGCGAGTCTTCGACCAACACGTAAGCCCATGTTGGGGTTCGACAACCATGAAATCGCTTTGGGACCCCAAAGCGGTGATTAATAATCCACGAAGCAGGTCGAGAATCGGCAACAACCGCAGTATAGATGACCAACACGTGAAGCGCACCCGGGGTTAAATCAAGCGTGGAAATCACTCGGGACCCCAAAACAATGAGTAATAGTCCACGAAGCGGGCGAGAATCGGCCCAAACCGCTAGTATTTACGACCAAGACGTAAGCACACCTTGGGGTTCGACAACCATGGAAATCGCTTTGGGACCCCAAAACGGTGAGTAATAGTCCATGAAAAGGGTCAGAATCGACAAAACCGCGAGTGTTGATGACCAACACGTAGACGCACCCCGGGGTTCGTCAATCGTGGAAATCACTCCAGGACCCCAAAATAGTTAGTAATAATCCATGAAACTGGCCAGAATCGGCCAAATCCGCGAGTGTTGATGACAGACACGTAAGCGCACTTTGGGGCTCAACTACTATAGAAATCGCTTTGGGACCCCAAAACGGTGAGTAATAGTCCACGAAACGGGTCAGAATCAACAAAAACGCGAGTGTTGATGACCGACACGTAAGCGCACCCGGGGTTCGTCAATCGTGGAAATCACTCGGGACCCCAAAGCAGTGAGTAATAGTCCATGAAGCGGGCGAGAATCGGCCAAATCTGCGAGTGTTGATGGCCAAACACGTAAGCGCAATTTGGGGTTCAACTACTATAGAAATCGCTTTGGGACCCCAAAGCGGTGAGTAATAGTCCATGAAGCAGGTCGAGAATCAACAAAAACGTGAGTGTTGATGACCGACACATAAGCGCACCGGGGTTCTTCAATGATGGAAATCACTCGGGACCCCAAAAGCAGTGAGAATAGCACAAGCGGGGGTTTGATCAATCGTGGGAAATAGAAACTCGGGACCCCAAAGCGGTGAGTAATAGTCCATGAAGCGGGCAAAGAATGTTGATGCCAAATCCAGGGTTGTCAATCGTGAAATCCGGGACCCCAAACGGTGAGTAACGTCCATGAAGCGGGCGAGAATCGGCCAAATTGAGTGTTGAACCGTAAAAGCGCAATTTGAGGTTCAACTACGCCGGGGACCCAAAACGGTGAGTAATAATCCATGAAACGGGTCAGAACCAACAAAAACCGCGAGTGTCGATGACCGACACATAGACGCACCCCGGGGTTCTTCAATGATGGAAATCACTCCGGGACCCCAAAACAGTGAGGAATAGTCCCTGAAGCGGGCGAGAATCGGCCAAAGCTGCGAGTGTTGATGGCCAAACACGTAAAGCGCACTTCGGGTTCAACCACTATAGAAATCGCTTCGGGACCCCAACACAGTGAGTAATAGTCCACGAAACGGGTCAGAATCAACAAAAACCGCGAGTGTTGATGACCGACACGTAGACGCACCCCGGGGTTCGTCAATCGTGGAAACCACTCCGGGACCCCAAAACAGTGAGTAATAGTCCATGAAAGCGGGCGAGAATCGGCCAAATCATGAGTGTTGATGGCCAAACACGTAAGCGCAATTTGAGGTTCAACTACTATAGAAATCGCCGGGGACCCAAAGCGGTGAGTAATAGTCCATGAAGCGGGTGAGAATCAACAAAAACGCGAGTGTCGATGGCCGACACGTGAAGCGCACCAGGGTTCGTCAATCATGGAAATCACTCGGGACCCCAAAGCGGTGAGTAATAGTCCATGAAGCGGGCGAGAATTTTCCAAAAGCTGCGAGTGTTGATGGCCAAACGTAAGCGCACTTCGGGTTCAACCACTATAGAAATAACCGGGACCCCAAAGCGGTGAGTAATAGTTCACGAAATGGGTGAATTGGCCAAAACTTTGAGTGTTGAGGGCGGACACGTACCGCATCCGAGGATCGTTAATCGTGTAAATAGGCGGGACCCCAAAGCGGTGAGTAATGGTGCAAGCGGACGAGAACCGGCCAAACTTGTGAGTGTTGATGACCGACATGTAAGCGAACCCGGGGTTCGTCAATAGTGCAAATCACTTGGGACCCCAAAAGCTGAGTAATAGTCAAAGCGGGCGAGAATTGGCCTAAAGCTGCAGTCTTCGACCAACACGTAAGCCCATGTTGGGGTTCGACAACCATGGAAATCGCTTTGGGACCCCAAAGCGGTGATTAATAATCCACGAAGCGAATTAGAATCGGCAACAACATGCAGTATAGATGACCAACACGTGAAGCGCACCCGGGGTTAAATCAAGCGTGGAAATCACTCAGGACCCCAAAACAATGAGTAATAGTCCACGAAGCGGGCGAGAATCGGCCCAAACCGCTAATATTCTGACCAAGGCGTAAGCACACCTTGGGGTTCGACAACCATGGAAATCGCTTTGGGACCCCAAAGCGGTGAGTAATAGTCCATGAAAAGGTCGAGAATCGACAAAAACCGTGAGTGTTGATGACCAACACGTGAAGCGCACCGGGGTTTCGTCAATCGTGAAATCACTCAGGACCCCAAAATAGTTAGTAATAATCCATGAAAGCGGCGAGAATCGGCCAAATCATGATGTTGATAGCCAGACCGTAAAAGCGCGCTTGAGGCTCAACTACTATAGAAATCGCTTCGGGACCCCAAAGCGGTGAGTAATAGTCCACGAAGCGGGTCGAGAATCAACAAAAACATGAGTGTTAATGGCCCGACACGTGAAGCGCACCGGGGTTCGTCAATCGTGAAACCACTCGGGACCCCAAAGCAGTGAGTAATAGTCCATGAAGCGGGCGAGAATCGGCCAAATCCATGAGTGTTGATGGCCAAACACGTAAGCGCAATTTGGGGTTCAACTACTATGAAATCGCGGGGACCCAAAGCGGTGAGTAATAATCCATGAAGCAGGTCAGAACCAATAAAAACCGCGAGTGTCGATGACCGACACATAGACGCACCCCGGGGTTCTTCAATGATGGAAATCACTCGGGACCCCAAAGCAGTGAGAATAGTCCACGAAGCGGGCGAGAATCGGCCAAAGCTGCGAGTGTTGATGGCCAAACCGTAAGCGCACTTCGGGTTCAACCACTATAGAAATCGCGGGACCCCAAACGGTGAGTAATAGTCCACAAGCGGGTCGAGAATCAACAAAAACGCGAGTGTTGATGACCAACACGTCAAAGCGGTGAGTAATAGTCCATGAAGCAGGTCAGAATCAACAAAAACGCGAGTGTTGATGACCGACACGTGAAGCGCACCAGGGGTTCGTCAATCGTGGAAACCACTCGGGACCCCAAAGCGGTGAGTAATAGTCCATGAAGCGGGCGAGAATCGGCCAAATCTGCGAGTGTTGATGGCCAAACACGTAAGCGCAATTTGAGGTTCAACTACTATAGAAATCGCCGGGGACCCAAAGCGGTGAGTAATAGTCCATGAAGCAGGTCGGAATCAACAAAAACCGCGAGTGTCGATGGCCCGACACGTAAGCGCACCAGGGTTAAATCAATCATGGAAATCACTCCGGGACCCCAAAACAGTGAGTAATAGTCCATGAAACGGGCCAGAATCGGCCAAAACTGCGAGTGTTGATGACCAAACACGTAAGCGCACTTTCGGGTTCAACCACTATAGAAATCGCCGGGACCCCAAAGCGGTGAGTAATAGTTCACGAAATGGGTGAATTGGCCAAAACTTTGAGTGTTGAGGGCGGACACGTACCGCATCAGGATCGTTAATCGTGTAAACGCCGGGACCCCAAAGCGGTGAGTAATGGTGCGAAAGCGGACGAGAACCGGCCAAACTTGTGAGTGTTGATGACCGACATGTAAGCGAACCCGGGGTTCGTCAATAGTGCAAATCACTCCGGGACCCCAAAGCGGTGAGTAATAGTCCATGAAAGCGGGCGAGAATTGGCCAAAGCTGCAGTCTTGATGACCAACACGTAAGCCCATGTTGGGGTTCAACAACCATGGAAATCGCTTTGGGACCCCAAAGCGGTGATTAATAATCCATGAAGCAGGTGAGAATCAACAACAACGCAGTATAGATGACCAACACGTGAAGCGCACCGGGGTTCGTCAAGCGTGGAAATCACTCGGGACCCCAAAACAATGAGTAATAGTCCACGAAGCGGGCGAGAATCGGCCCAAACCGCTAGTATTGATGACCAAGGCGTAAGCACACCTTGGGGTTCAACAACCATAGAAATCGCTTTGGGACCCCAAAGCGGTGAGTAATAGTCCATGAAGCAGGTCGAGAATCAACAAAAACCGCGAGTGTTGATGACCAACACGTGAAGCGCACCGGGGTTAATCAATCGTGGAAATCACTCCGGGACCCCAAAATAGTTAGTAATAATCCATGAAAGCGGGCGAGAATCGGCCAAATCATGAGTGTTGATGGCCAGACACGTAAAGCGCAATTTGGGTTCAACTACTATAGAAATCGCCGGGACCCCAAAGCGGTGAGTAATAGTCCATGAAGCGGGTGAGAATCAACAAAAACGCGAGTGTTGATGACCGACACGTGAAGCGCACCGGGGTTCGTCAATCGTGAAATCACTCGGGACCCCAAAGCGGTGAGTAATAGTCCATGAAGCGGGCGAGAATCGGCCAAACTGCGAGTGTTGATGGCCAAACACGTAAGCGCAATTTGGGGTTCAACCACTATAGAAATCGCCGGGACCCCAAAGCGGTGAGTAATAGTCCGAAGCGGGTCGAGAATCAACAAAAACGCGAGTGTTGATGACCAACACGTGAAGCGCACCGGGGTTCGTCAATCGTGAAATCACTCGGGACCCCAAAGCGGTGAGTAATAGTCCATGAAGCGGGCGAGAATCGGCCAAATCTGCGAGTGTTGATGGCCAAACACGTAAGCGCAATTTGGGGTTCAACTACTATAGAAATCGCCGGGGACCCAAAGCGGTGAGTAATAGTCCATGAAGCGAAGGTGGAATCAACAAAAACGCGAGTGTTGATGACCGACACGTAGAAGCGCACCGGGGTTCTTCAATGATGGAAATCACTCGGGACCCCAAAAGCAGTGAGTAATAGTCCATGAAGCGGGCGAGAATCGGCCAAAGCTGCAGTGTTGATGACCAGACACGTAAAAGCGCACTTTGGGTTCAACTACTATAGAAATCGCTTGGGACCCCAAAGCGGTGAGTAATAGTCCACAAGCGGTCGAGAATCAACAAAAACGCGAGTGTTGATGACCAAACACGTGAAGCGCACCAGGGTTCGTCAATCGTGGAAATCACTCGGGACCCCAAAGCGGTGAGTAATAGTCCATGAAGCGGGCGAGAATCGGCCAAATCCATGAGTGTTGATGACCAAACACGTAAAGCGCAATTTGGGTTCAACTACTATAGAAATCGCCGGGGACCCAAAGCGGTGAGTAATAGTCCATGAAGCAGGTCGAGAATCAACAAAAACATGAGTGTTGATGACCAAACACGTGAAGCGCACCGGGGTTCGTCAATCATGGAAATCACTCGGGACCCCAAAATAGTGAGTAATAGTCCATGAAAGCGGGCGAGAATCGGCCAAAAGCTGCAGTGTTGATGGCCGACACGTAAGCGCACTTCGGGTTCAACCACTATAGAAATCGCCGGGACCCCAAAGCGGTGAGTAATAGTCCACGAAGCGGGTCAGAATCAACAAAAACTTTGAGTGTTGATGACCGACACGTAAGCGCACCGGGGTTCGTCAATCGTGGAAACCACTCGGGACCCCAAAGCGGTGAGTAATAGTCCATGAAGCGGGCGAGAATCGGCCAAATCCATGAGTGTTGATGGCCAAACCGTAAAGCGCAATTTGGGGTTCAACTACTATGAAATCGCCGGGGACCCAAAGCGGTGAGTAATAATCCATGAAGCGAGGTGAGAACCAACAAAAACCGCGAGTGTCGATGGCCGACACATGAAGCGCACCAGGGTTCTTCAATGATGGAAATCACTCGGGACCCCAAAGCAGTGAGAATAGTCCATGAAGCGGGCGAGAATCGGCCAAAAGCTGCGAGTGTTGATGGCCAAACACGTAAGCGCACTTCGGGTTCAACCACTATAGAAATCGCGCCGGGACCCCAAAGCGGTGAGTAATAGTCCACGAAGCGGGTGAGAATCAACAAAAACGCGAGTGTTGATGACCGAACCGTGAAGCGCACCCGGGGTTCGTCAATCGTGAAACCACTCGGGACCCCAAAGCGGTGAGTAATAGTCCATGAAGCGGGCGAGAATCGGCCAAATCCATGAGTGTTGATGGCCAACGCGTAAGCGCAATTTGGGGTTCAACTACTATAGAAATCGCCGGGGACCCAAAGCGGTGAGTAATAGTCCATGAAGCAGGTCGAGAATCAACAAAAACCGCGAGTGTCGATGGCCAAACACGTGAAGCGCACCAGGGGTTCGTCAATCATGGAAATCACTCCGGGACCCCAAAGCAGTGAGTAATAGTCCATGAAGCGGGCGAGAATCGGCCAAAACTGCAGTGTTGATGGCCCGACACGTAAGCGCACTTTCGGGTTCAACCACTATAGAAATCGCCGGGACCCCAAAGCGGTGAGTAATAGTTCACGAAATGGGTGGAATTGGCCAAAACTTTGAGTGTTGAGGGACGGACACGTACCGCATCCGGGGATCGTTAATCGTGTAAATAGGCCGGGACCCCAAAGCGGTGAGTAATGGTGCAAGCGGACCAGAACCGGCCAAACTTGTGAGTGTTGATGACCGACATGTAAGCGAACCCGGGGTTCGTCAATAGTGCAAATCACTTGGGACCCCAAAACTGAGTAATAGTCCAAAAGCGGGCGAGAATTGGCCTAAAGCTGCAGTCTTCGACCAACACGTAAGCCCATGTTGGGGTTCGACAACCATGGAAATCGCTTTGGGACCCCAAAGCGGTGATTAATAATCCACGAAGCAGGTCAGAATCGGCAACAACGCGAGTATAGATGACCAACACGTGAAGCGCACCCGGGGTTAAATCAAGCGTGGAAATCACTCGGGACCCCAAAACAATGAGTAATAGTCCACGAAGCGGGCGAGAATCGGCCCAAACCGCTAGTATTCTGACCAAGGCGTAAGCACACCTTGGGGTTCGACAACCATGGAAATCGCTTTGGGACCCCAAAGCGGTGAGTAATAGTCCATGAAAAGGTCGAGAATCGACAAAAACGCGAGTGTTGATGACCAACACGTGAAGCGCACCGGGGTTCGTCAATCGTGGAAATCACTCGAGGACCCCAAAATAGTTAGTAATAATCCATGAAAGCGGCGAGAATCGGCCAAATCCATGATGTTGATGGCCAGACACGTAAAGCGCGCCGAGGGCTCAACTACTATAGAAATCGCCGGGACCCCAAAGCGGTGAGTAATAGTCCACGAAGCGGGTCGAGAATCAACAAAAACCGCGAGTGTTAATGACCAAACACGTGAAGCGCACCGGGGTTCGTCAATCGTGAAACCACTCGGGACCCCAAAATAGTGAGTAATAGTCCATGAAGCGGGCGAGAATCGGCCAAATCCGAGTGTTGATGGCCAAACACGTAAAGCGCAATTTGGGGTTCAACTACTATAGAAAATCGCCGGGGACCCAAAGCGGTGAGTAATAATCCATGAAGCGGGTGAGAACCAACAAAAACGCGAGTGTCGATGGCCGACACGTAAGCGCACCAGGGTTCTTCAATGATGGAAATCACTCGGGACCCCAAAGCAGTGAGTAATAGTCCATGAAGCGGGCGAGAATCGGCCAAAAGCTGCAGTGTTGATGGCCGACACGTAAGCGCACTTCGGGTTCAACCACTATAGAAATCGCCGGGACCCCAAAACGGTGAGTAATAGTTCACGAAATGGGTCAGAATCAACCAAAACTTTGAGTGTTGATGGCGGACACGTAAGCGCACCGGGGTTCGTCAATCGTGTAAATCACTCGGGACCCCAAAGCGGTGAGTAATAGTCCATGAAGCGGACGAGAATCGGCCAAACTTGTGAGTGTTGATGACCGACATGTAAGCGAATGACCGGGGTTCATCAATAGTGCAAATCACTTGGGACCCCAAAACTGAGTAATAGTCCAAAGCGGGCGAGAATTGGCCTAAGCTGCAGTCTTCGACCAACACGTAAGCGCAATTTGGGGTTCAACTACTATAGAAATCGCTTTGGGGACCCAAAGCGGTGAGTAATAATCCATGAAGCAGGTCGAGAATCAACAACAAACATGAGTGTCGATGACCAACACGTGAAGCGCACCGGGGTTAAGTCAATGATGGAAATCACTCGGGACCCCAAAACAGTGAGTAATAGTCCATGAAAGCGGGCGAGAATCGGCCAAACCGCTGAGTGTTGATGACCAAGGCGTAAGCGCACCTTCGGGTTCAACAACCATGGAAATCGCTTTGGGACCCCAAAGCGGTGAGTAATAGTCCATGAAAAGCAGGTCAGAATCAACAAAAACATGAGTGTTGATGACCAACACGTGAAGCGCACCAGGGTTCGTCAATCAATGGTGAAATCACTCCGGGACCCCAAAATAGTGAGTAATAGTCCATGAAAGCGGGCCAGAATCGGCCAAATCCATGAGTGTTGATGGCCAGACACGTAAAGCGCAATTTGGGTTCAACTACTATAGAAATCGCGGGACCCCAAAGCGGTGAGTAATAGTCCATGAAGCAGGTGAGAATCAACAAAAACGCGAGTGTTGATGGCCGACACGTAGAAGCGCACCCGGGGTTCGTCAATCGTGGAAATCACTCGGGACCCCAAAAGCAGTGAGTAATAGTCCATGAAGCGGGCGAGAATCGGCCAAAACTGCAAGTGTTGATGACCGACACGTAAAGCGCACTTTGGGTTCAACCACTATGAAATCGCTTTGGGACCCCAAAGCGGTGAGTAATAGTCCACGAAGCAGGTCGAGAATCAACAAAAACGCGAGTGTTGATGACCAACACGTGAAGCGCACCCGGGGTTCGTCAATCGTGGAAATCACTCGGGACCCCAAAGCAGTGAGTAATAGTCCATGAAGCGGGCGAGAATCGGCCAAATCCGTGAGTGTTGATGACCAAACACGTAAGCGCAATTTGGGGTTCAACTACTATGAAATCGCTTTGGGACCCAAAGCGGTGAGTAATAATCCATGAAGCAGGTCAGAACCAACAAAAACCGCGAGTGTTGATGACCCGACACATAGAAGCGCACCCAGGGTTCTTCAATGATGGAAATCACTCGGGACCCCAAAAGCAGTGAGTAATAGTCCATGAAGCGGGCGAGAATCGGCCAAAGCTGCGAGTGTTGATGGCCGACCGTAAAGCGCACTTCGGGTTCAACCACTATAGAAATCGCCGGGACCCCAAAGCGGTGAGTAATAGTCCATGAAGCAGGTCAGAATCAACAAAAACCGCGAGTGTTGATGGCCAAACACGTGAAGCGCACCCGGGGTTAAATCAATCGTGAAACCACTCGGGACCCCAAAGCGGTGAGTAATAGTCCATGAAGCGGGCGAGAATCGGCCAAATCATGAGTGTTGATGGCCGACACGTAAAGCGCAATTTGAGGTTCAACTACTATAGAAATCGCCGGGGACCCAAAGCGGTGAGTAATAGTCCATGAAGCAGGTGAGAATCAACAAAAACATGAGTGTCGATGGCCGACACGTGAAGCGCACCAGGGTTCGTCAATCATGGAAATCACTCGGGACCCCAAAGCGGTGAGTAATAGTCCATGAAGCGGGCGAGAATCGGCCAAAACTGCAGTGTTGATGGCCCGACACGTAAGCGCACTTCGGGTTCAACCACTATAGAAATCGCCGGGACCCCAAAGCGGTGAGTAATAGTTCACGAAATGGGTGAATTGGCCAAAACTTTGAGTGTTGAGGGCGGACACGTACCGCATCCGAGGATCGTTAATCGTGTAAATAGGCCGGGACCCCAAAGCGGTGAGTAATGGTGCAAGCGGACGAGAACCGGCCAAACTTGTGAGTGTTGATGACCGACATGTAAGCGAACCCGGGGTTCGTCAATAGTGCAAATCACTTGGGACCCCAAAAGCTGAGTAATAGTCAAAAGCGGGCGAGAATTGGCCTAAAGCTATGAGTCTTCGACCAACACGTAAGCCCATGTTGGGGTTCGACAACCATGGAAATCGCTTTGGGACCCCAAAGCGGTGATTAATAATCCACGAAGCAGGTCAGAATCGGACAACAACATGAGTATAGATGACCAACACGTGAAGCGCACCGGGGTTCGTCAAGCGTGGAAATCACTCGGGACCCCAAAACAATGAGTAATAGTCCACGAAGCGGGCGAGAATCGGCCCAAACCGCTAATATTCTGACCAAGGCGTAAGCACACCTTGGGGTTCGACAACCATGGAAATCGCTTTGGGACCCCAAAGCGGTGAGTAATAGTCCATGAAAAGTCGAGAATCGACAAAAACGCGAGTGTTGATGACCAACACGTGAAGCGCACCGGGGTTCGTCAATCGTGGAAATCACTCGAGGACCCCAAAATAGTTAGTAATAATCCATGAAAAGCGGCGAGAATCGGCCAAATCCATGAGTGTTGATAGCCAGACACGTAAAGCGCGCCGGGCTCAACTACTATAGAAATCGCTTGGGACCCCAAAGCGGTGAGTAATAGTCCACGAAGCAGGTCAGAATCAACAAAAACCGCGAGTGTTAATGACCGACACGTGAAGCGCACCCGGGGTTCGTCAATCGTGAAACCACTCGGGACCCCAAAGCAGTGAGTAATAGTCCATGAAGCGGGCGAGAATCGGCCAAATCATGAGTGTTGATGGCCAAACACGTAAGCGCAATTTGGGGTTCAACTACTATGAAAATCGCTTTGGGGACCCAAAGCGGTGAGTAATAATCCATGAAGCGGGTGAGAACCAACAAAAACCGCGAGTGTCGATGGCCGACACATAGAAGCGCGCACCAGGGTTCTTCAATGATGGAAATCACTCGGGACCCCAAAGCAGTGAGTAATAGTCCATGAAGCGGGCGAGAATCGGCCAAAGCTGCGAGTGTTGATGACCGACACGTAAGCGCACTTCGGGTTCAACCACTATAGAAATCGCGGGACCCCAAAGCGGTGAGTAATAGTCCACGAAGCGGGTCGAGAATCAACAAAAACATGAGTGTTGATGGCCAAACACGTGAAGCGCACCAGGGTTCGTCAATCGTGAAACCACTCCGGGACCCCAAAGCGGTGAGTAATAGTCCATGAAGCGGGCGAGAATCGGCCAAATCATGAGTGTTGATGACCCGACACGTAAGCGCAATTTGAGGTTCAACTACTATAGAAATCGCCGGGGACCCAAAGCGGTGAGTAATAGTCCATGAAGCGGGTCAGAATCAACAAAAACCATGAGTGTCGATGGCCAAACACGTAAGCGCACCAGGGTTCGTCAATCATGGAAATCACTCGGGACCCCAAAGCGGTGAGTAATAGTCCATGAAAGCGGGCGAGAATCGGCCAAAGCTGCAGTGTTGATGGCCGACACGTAAGCGCACTTTCGGGTTCAACCACTATAGAAATCGCCGGGACCCCAAAGCGGTGAGTAATAGTTCACGAAATGGGTGAATTGGCCAAAACTTTGAGTGTTGAGGGCGGACGTACACGCATCGAGGGATCGTTAATCGTGTAATAGGCAGGTAAAGCGGTGAGTAATGGTGCCTGAAAGGGACCCCAAAGCGGTGAGTAATAGTGCGAAAGCGGTTCGAGAATCGGCAAAACTTGTGAGTGTTGATGACCGACATAAAAGCGCTGACCCCGGGGTTGGGGTCAATAGTGGAAATCACTCGGGACCCCAAAAGCGAGTAATACCCCAAAACAATGAAAGCGGGCGAGAATTGGCCCAAAGCTGAGAGTCTTGATGACCAACACGTAAGCGCATGTTGAGGTTCAACAACCATAGAAATCAACTACTTTGGGACCCCAAAGCGGTGAGTAATAGTCCACGAAGCGGGTCAGAATCAACAAAAACGCGAGTATTGATGACCAACACGTGAAGCGCACCGGGGTTCGTCAATCGTGAAATCACTCGGGACCCCAAAACAATGAGTAATAGTCCATGAAGCGGGCGAGAATCGGCCAAATCCGCTAGTGTTGATGACCAAACCGTAAGCGCAATTTGAGGTTCAACTACCATGAAATCGCTTTGGGACCCAAAGCGGTGAGTAATAATCCATGAAAAGCGGGTGAGAATCAACAAAAACGCGAGTGTTGATGACCAACACGTAAGCGCACCGGGGTTCTTCAATGATGGAAATCACTCGGGACCCCAAAATAGTGAGTAATAGTCCATGAAGCGGGCGAATCGGCCAAAGCTGCGAGTGTTGATGGCCAGACACGTAAGCGCACTTCGGGTTCAACCACTATAGAAATCGCCGGGACCCCAAAGCGGTGAGTAATAGTCCACGAAGCGGGTCGAGAATCAACAAAAACCGCGAGTGTTGATGACCGAAACGTGAAGCGCACCGGGGTTCGTCAATCGTGAAACCACTCGGGACCCCAAAGCGGTGAGTAATAGTCCATGAAGCGGGCGAGAATCGGCCAAATCCATGAGTGTTGATGGCCAAACCGTAAAGCGCAATTTGAGGTTCAACTACTATAGAAATCGCCGGGACCCAAAGCGGTGAGTAATAGTCCATGAAGCGGGTCAGAATCAACAAAAACCGCGAGTGTCGATGGCCGACACGTGAAGCGCACCAGGGTTCGTCAATCATGGAAATCACTCGGGACCCCAAAGCGGTGAGTAATAGTCCATGAAGCGGGCGAATCGGCCAAAAGCTGCGAGTGTTGATGGCCAAACACGTAAGCGCACTTTCGGGTTCAACCACTATAGAAATCGCCGGGACCCCAAAGCGGTGAGTAATAGTTCACGAAATGGGTGGAATTGGCCAAAACTTTGAGTGTTGAGGGCGGACACGTACCGCATCCGGGGATCGTTAATCGTGTAAATAGGCGGGACCCCAAAGCGGTGAGTAATGGTGCAAGCGGACCAGAACCGGCCAAACTTGTGAGTGTTGATGACCGACATGTAAGCGAACCCGGGGTTCGTCAATAGTGCAAATCACTTGGGACCCCAAAAGCTGAGTAATAGTCCAAAAGCGGGCAGAATTGGCCTAAAGCTGAGTCTTCGACCAACACGTAAGCCCATGTTGGGGTTCGACAACCATGGAAATCGCTTTGGGACCCCAAAGCGGTGATTAATAATCCACGAAGCGGGTGAGAATCGGCAACAACATGAGTATAGATGACCAACACGTGAAGCGCACCCGGGGTTCGTCAAGCGTGAAATCACTCGGGACCCCAAAACAATGAGTAATAGTCCACGAAGCGGGCGAGAATCGGCCCAAACCGCTAATATTCTGACCAAGGCGTAAGCACACCTTGGGTTCGACAACCATGGAAATCGCTTTGGGACCCCAAAGCGGTGAGTAATAGTCCATGAAAAGTCGAGAATCGACAAAAACCGCGAGTGTTGATGACCAACACGTGAAGCGCACCGGGGTTTCGTCAATC
This sequence comes from Aegilops speltoides, assembly GCA_021437245.1. NCBI lineage: Eukaryota > Viridiplantae > Streptophyta > Magnoliopsida > Poales > Poaceae > Aegilops > Aegilops speltoides. The sequence goes on from JAHHZJ010003311.1 coordinate 59,959, forward strand.
GTGGAAATCACTCGAGGACCCCAAAATAGTTAGTAATAATCCATGAAGCGGCGAGAATCGGCCAAATCCATGATGTTGATGGCCAGACACGTAAAAGCGCCAGGGCTCAACTACTATAGAAATCGCCGGGACCCCAAAGCGGTGAGTAATAGTCCACGAAGCGGGTCGAGAATCAACAAAAACCGCGAGTGTTGATGACCGACCGTGAAGCGCACCGGGGTTCGTCAATCGTGAAACCACTCGGGACCCCAAAGCGGTGAGTAATAGTCCATGAAGCGGGCGAGAATCGGCCAAATCCATGAGTGTTGATGACCAAACACGTAAAGCGCAATTTGAGGTTCAACTACTATAGAAATCGCCGGGGACCCAAAGCGGTGAGTAATAATCCATGAAGCAGGTCAGAACCAACAAAAACCGCGAGTGTCGATGGCCGACACATGAAGCGCACCGGGGTTCTTCAATGATGGAAATCACTCGGGACCCCAAAGCAGTGAGAATAGTCCATGAAGCGGGCGAGAATCGGCAAAAGCTGCAGTGTTGATGGCCAAACCGTAAAGCGCACTTCGGGTTCAACCACTATAGAAATAAACCGGGACCCCAAACGGTGAGTAATAGTCCACGAAGCAGGTCAGAATCAACAAAAACGCGAGTGTTGATGGCCGACACGTGAAGCGCACCGGGGTTCGTCAATCGTGGAAACCACTCCGGGACCCCAAAGCGGTGAGTAATAGTCCATGAAAGCGGGCGAGAATCGGCCAAATCGCGAGTGTTGATGGCCAAACACGTAAAGCGCAATTTGGGGTTCAACTACTATAGAAATCGCCGGGGACCCAAAGCGGTGAGTAATAGTCCATGAAGCGGGTGAGAATCAACAAAACCGCGAGTGTGATGACCAAACACGTGAAGCGCACCAGGGTTCGTCAATCATGAAATCACTCGGGACCCCAAAGCGGTGAGTAATAGTCCATGAAGCGGGCGAGAATCGGCCAAAACTGCGAGTGTTGATGGCCAAACCGTAAGCGCACTTTGGGTTCAACCACTATAGAAATCGCCGGGACCCCAAAGCGGTGAGTAATAGTTCACGAAATGGGTGGAATTGGCCAAAACTTTGAGTGTTGAGGGCGGACACGTACCGCATCCGAGGATCGTTAATCGTGTAAATAGGCCGGGACCCCAAAGCGGTGAGTAATGGTGCAAGCGGACGAGAACCGGCCAAACTTGTGAGTGTTGATGACCGACATGTAAGCGAACCCGGGGTTCGTCAATAGTGCAAATCACCGGGACCCCAAAAGCGGTGAGTAATAGTCCAAAAGCGGGCGAGAATGGCCTAAAACTGAGTCTTGATGACCAACACGTAAGCCCATGTTGGGTTCAACAACCATGGAAATCGCTTTGGGACCCCAAAGCGGTGATTAATAATCCACGAAGCAGGTCGAGAATCAACAAAACCGCAGTATAGATGACCAACACGTGAAGCGCACCCGGGTTTCGTCAAGCGTGAAATCACTCGGGACCCCAAAACAATGAGTAATAGTCCATGAAGCGGGCGAGAATCGGCCAAATCCGCTAGTGTTGATGACCAAGGCGTAAGCGCACCTTGGGGTTCAACAACCATGAAATCGCTTTGGGACCCCAAAGCGGTGAGTAATAGTCCATGAAGCGGGTGAGAATCAACAAAAACCGCGAGTGTTGATGACCAACACGTGAAGCGCACCGGGGTTCGTCAATCGTGGAAATCACTCGGGACCCCAAAATAGTGAGTAATAGTCCATGAAAGCGGGCGAATCGGCCAAATCCATGAGTGTTGATGACCGACACGTAAAGCGCAATTTGGGGTTCAACTACTATAGAAATCGCCGGGACCCCAAAGCGGTGAGTAATAGTCCATGAAAGCAGGTGAGAATCAACAAAACCGCGAGTGTTGATGACAAAACGTGATGGCGCACCGCGCACCGGGTTCGTCAATCATGGAAATCACTCGGGACCCCAAAGCGGTGAGTAATAGTCCATGAAAGCGGGCGTTGAATCGGCCAAAGCTGCGTGAGTGTTGATGGACCCCGACACGTAAAGCGCACTTTGGGTTCAACCACTATAGAAATCGCCGGGACCCCAAAGCGGTGAGTAATAGTCCACGAAAGCGAGGTGAGAATCAACAAAAACGCGAGTGTTGATGACCAAACACGTGAAGCGCACCGGGGTTCGTCAATCGTGGAAATCACTCGGGACCCCAAAAGCAGTGAGTAATAGTCCATGAAGCGGGCGAGAATCGGCCAAATCCATGAGTGTTGATGACCAACACGTAAGCGCAATTTGGGGTTCAACTACTACAGAAATCGCTTCGGGGACCCAAAACGGTGAGTAATAATCCATGAAACGGGTCAGAACCAACAAAAACCGCGAGTGTCGATGACCGACACATAGACGCACCCCGGGGTTCTTCAATGATGGAAATCACTCCGGGACCCCAAAACAGTGAGGAATAGTCCCTGAAACGGGCCAGAATCGGCCAAAACTGCGAGTGTTGATGACCGACACGTAAGCGCACTTTCGGGTTCAACCACTATAGAAATCGCTTCGGGACCCCAACACAGTGAGTAATAGTCCACGAAACGGGTCAGAATCAACAAAAACCGCGAGTGTTGATGACCGACCGTGAAGCGCACCGGGGTTCGTCAATCGTGAAACCACTCGGGACCCCAAAGCGGTGAGTAATAGTCCATGAAGCGGGCGAGAATCGGCCAAATCATGAGTGTTGATGGCCCGACACGTAAAGCGCAATTTGGGGTTCAACTACTATAGAAATCGCCGGGGACCCAAAGCGGTGAGTAATAGTCCATGAAGCAGGTCAGAATCAACAAAAACCATGAGTGTCGATGACCGACACGTGAAGCGCACCAGGGTTCGTCAATCATGGAAATCACTCGGGACCCCAAAGCGGTGAGTAATAGTCCATGAAGCGGGCGAGAATCGGCCAAAACTGCGAGTGTTGATGACCGACACGTAAGCGCACTTCGGGTTCAACCACTATAGAAATCGCCGGGACCCCAAAGCGGTGAGTAATAGTTCACGAAATGGGTGGAATTGGCCAAAACTTTGAGTGTTGAGGCGGACACGTACCGCATCCGGGGATCGTTAATCGTGTAAATAGGCCGGGACCCCAAAGCGGTGAGTAATGGTGCGAAAGCGGACCAGAACCGGCCAAACTTGTGAGTGTTGATGACCGACATGTAAGCGAACCCGGGGTTCGTCAATAGTGCAAATCACTTGGGACCCCAAAAGCTGAGTAATAGTCCAAAGCGGGCAGAATTGGCCTAAAGCTGCAGTCTTCGACCAACCGTAAGCCCATGTTGAGGTTCGACAACCATGGAAATCGCTTTGGGACCCCAAAGCGGTGATTAATAATCCACGAAAGCGGGTCAGAATCGGCAACAACGCAGTATAGATGACCAACACGTGAAGCGCACCGGGGTTAAGTCAAGCGTGGAAATCACTCGGGACCCCAAAACAATGAGTAATAGTCCACGAAGCGGGCGAGAATCGGCCCAAACCGCTAATATTCTGACCAAGGCGTAAGCACACCTTGGGGTTCGACAACCATGGAAATCGCTTTGGGACCCCAAAGCGGTGAGTAATAGTCCATGAAAAGTCGAGAATCGACAAAAACCGCGAGTGTTGATGACCAACACGTGAAGCGCACCGGGGTTCGTCAATCGTGGAAATCACTCGAGGACCCCAAAATAGTTAGTAATAATCCATGAAAGCGGCGAGAATCGGCCAAATCCATGAGTGTTGATGGCCAGACACGTAAAGCGCACTTTGGGCTCAACTACTATAGAAATCGCCGGGACCCCAAAGCGGTGAGTAATAGTCCACGAAGCGGGTCGAGAATCAACAAAAACCGCGAGTGTTGATGACCGACACGTGAAGCGCACCCGGGGTTCGTCAATCGTGAAACCACTCGGGACCCCAAAAGCGGTGAGTAATAGTCCATGAAGCGGGCGAGAATCGGCCAAATCCATGAGTGTTGATGGCCAAACCGTAAAAGCGCAATTTGGGGTTCAACTACTCTGAAATCGCCGGGGACCCAAAGCGGTGAGTAATAATCCATGAAGCAGGTCAGAACCAACAAAAACCGCGAGTGTCGATGGCCGACACATAAGCGCACCAGGGTTCTTCAATGATGGAAATCACTCGGGACCCCAAAGCAGTGAGTAATAGTCCATGAAGCGGGCGAATCGGCCAAAGCTGCGAGTGTTGATGGCCGACACGTAAGCGCACTTCGGGTTCAACCACTATAGAAATCGCCGGGACCCCAAACACGGTGAGTAATAGTCCACGAAGCGGGTCAGAATCAACAAAACCGCGAGTGTTGATGACCAAACACGTGAAGCGCACCGGGGTTAAATCAATCGTGGAAACACTCGGGACCCCAAAGCGGTGAGTAATAGTCCATGAAAGCGGGCGAGAATCGGCCAAATCATGAGTGTTGATGACCGACACGTAAAGCGCAATTTGAGGTTCAACTACTATAGAAATCGCCGGGGACCCAAAGCGGTGAGTAATAGTCCATGAAGCAGGTCAGAATCAACAAAAACGCATGAGTGTCGATGACCAAACACGTGAAGCGCACCAGGGTTCGTCAATCATGGAAATCACTCGGGACCCCAAAGCGGTGAGTAATAGTCCATGAAGCGGGCGAGAATCGGCCAAAACTGCGAGTGTTGATGGCCCGACACGTAAGCGCACTTCGGGTTCAACCACTATAGAAATAAACCGGGACCCCAAAGCGGTGAGTAATAGTTCACGAAATGGGTGGAATTGGCCAAAACTTTGAGTGTTGAGGGCGGACACGTACCGCATCCGGGGATCGTTAATCGTGTAAATAGGCCGGGACCCCAAAGCGGTGAGTAATGGTGCGAAAGCGGACGAGAACCGGCCAAACTTGTGAGTGTTGATGACCGACATGTAAGCGAACCCGGGGTTCGTCAATAGTGCAAATCACTTGGGACCCCAAAAGCTGAGTAATAGTCAAAAAGCGGGCGAGAATGGCCTAAAGCTATGAGTCTTTCGACCAACACGTAAGCCCATGTTGGGGTTCGACAACCATGGAAATCGCTTTGGGACCCCAAAGCGGTGATTAATAATCCACGAAGCGGGTCGAGAATCGGCAACAACATGAGTATAGATGACCAACACGTGAAGCGCACCGGGGTTAAATCAAGCGTGGAAATCACTCAGGACCCCAAAACAATGAGTAATAGTCCACGAAGCGGGCGAGAATCGGCCCAAACCGCTAATATTCTGACCAAGGCGTAAGCACACCTTGGGGTTCGACAACCATGGAAATCGCTTTGGGACCCCAAAGCGGTGAGTAATAGTCCATGAAAAGGGTCGAGAATCGACAAAAACGCGAGTGTTGATGACCAACACGTGAAGCGCACCGAGGGGTTAAATCAATGGAAATCACTCGGGACCCCAAAATAGTTAGTAATAATCCATGAAGCGGCGAGAATCGGCCAAATCCATGATGTTGATGGCCAGACACGTAAGCGCACCTTGGGGCTCAACTACTATAGAAATCGCTTGGGACCCCAAAGCGGTGAGTAATAGTCCACGAAGCAGGTGAGAATCAACAAAAACCGCGAGTGTTGATGACCGACCGTGAAGCGCACCCGGGGTTCGTCAATCGTGAAACCACTCGGGACCCCAAAGCGGTGAGTAATAGTCCATGAAAGCGGGCGAGAATCGGCCAAATCCGAGTGTTGATGGCCAAACACGTAAAGCGCAATTTGGGGTTCAACTACTATGAAATCGCCGGGACCCAAAGCGGTGAGTAATAGTCCATGAAGCAGGTGAGAACCAACAAAAACGCGAGTGTCGATGGCCGACACGTAAGCGCACCAGGGTTCTTCAATCATGGAAATCACTCGGGACCCCAAAGCAGTGAGTAATAGTCCAAAGCGGGCGAGAATCGGCCAAAACTGCAGTGTTGATGACCAAACACGTAAAGCGCACTTCGGGTTCAACCACTATAGAAATCGCCGGGACCCCAAAACGGTGAGTAATAGTCCACGAAGCGGGTCGAGAATCAACAAAACCGCGAGTGTTGATGGCCAAACACGTAAGCGCACCCGGGGTTCGTCAATCGTGAAATCACTCCGGGACCCCAAAAGCGGTGAGTAATAGTCCATGAAAGCGGGCGAGAATCGGCCAAATCATGAGTGTTGATGACGTAAAGCGCAATTTGGGTTCAACTACTATGAAATCGCCGGGACCCCAAAGCGGTGAGTAATAATCCATGAAGCGGGTCAGAACCAACAAAAACGCGAGTGTCGATGGACCAAACACGTGAAGCGCACCCGGGGTTCTTCAATGATGAAATCACTCGGGACCCCAAAGCAGTGAGAATAGTCCACTGAAGCGGGCGAGAATCGGCCAAAAGCTGCGAGTGTTGATGGCCAGACACGTAAAGCGCACTTTGGGTTCAACCACTATAGAAATCGCCGGGACCCCAAAGCGGTGAGTAATAGTCCACGAAGCAGGTCAGAATCAACAAAAACCGCGAGTGTTGATGACCAAACACGTGAAGCGCACCGGGGTTAAATCAATCGTGAAACCACTCGGGACCCCAAAGCGGTGAGTAATAGTCCATGAAGCGGGCGAGAATCGGCCAAATCATGAGTGTTGATGACCCGACACGTAAAGCGCAATTTGGGGTTCAACTACTATAGAAATCGCCGGGGACCCAAAGCGGTGAGTAATAGTCCATGAAGCGGGTCGAGAATCAACAAAAACCGCGAGTGTCGATGGCCAACACCGTGAAGCGCACCAGGGTTCGTCAATCATGGAAATCACTCGGGACCCCAAAGCGGTGAGTAATAGTCCATGAAGCGGGCGAATCGGCCAAAACTGCAGTGTTGATGGCCCGACACGTAAAGCGCACTTCGGGTTCAACCACTATAGAAATCGCCGGGACCCCAAAGCAGTGAGTAATAGTTCACGAAATGGGTGAATTGGCCAAAACTTTGAGTGTTGAGGGCGGACACGTACCGCATCCGGGGATCGTTAATCGTGTAAATAGGCGGGACCCCAAAGCGGTGAGTAATGGTGCAAGCGGACGAGAACCGGCCAAACTTGTGAGTGTTGATGACCGACATGTAAGCGAACCCGGGGTTCGTCAATAGTGCAAATCACTTGGGACCCCAAAAGCTGAGTAATAGTCAAAAAGCGGGCGAGAATTGGCCTAAAGCTGCAGTCTTCGACCAACACGTAAGCCCATGTTGGGGTTCGACAACCATGGAAATCGCTTTGGGACCCCAAAGCGGTGATTAATAATCCACGAAGCGGGTCAGAATCGGCAACAAACGCAGTATAGATGACCAACACGTGAAGCGCACCGGGGTTCGTCAAGCGTGAAATCACTCGGGACCCCAAAACAATGAGTAATAGTCCACGAAGCGGGCGAGAATCGGCCCAAACCGCTAATATTCTGACCAAGGCGTAAGCACACCTTGGGGTTCGACAACCATGGAAATCGCTTTGGGACCCCAAAGCGGTGAGTAATAGTCCATGAAAAGGGTGAGAATCGACAAAAACCGCGAGTGTTGATGACCAACACGTAAGCGCACCGGGGTTAAGTCAATCGTGAAATCACTCGAGGACCCCAAAATAGTTAGTAATAATCCATGAAGCTGGCGAGAATCGGCCAAATCCATGATGTTGATAGCAGACACGTAAGCGCGCTTGGGGCTCAACTACTATAGAAATCGCTTCGGGACCCCAAAACGGTGAGTAATAGTCCACGAAACGGGTCAGAATCAACAAAAACCGCGAGTGTTAATGACCGACACGTAGACGCACCCCGGGGTTCGTCAATCGTGGAAACCACTCCGGGACCCCAAAGCAGTGAGTAATAGTCCATGAAGCGGGCGAGAATCGGCCAAATCCATGAGTGTTGATGACCAAACCGTAAGCGCAATTTGGGGTTCAACTACTCTGAAATCGCCGGGACCCAAAGCGGTGAGTAATAATCCATGAAGCAGGTGAGAACCAACAAAAACCGCGAGTGTCGATGGCCGACACATAAGCGCACCGGGGTTCTTCAATGATGGAAATCACTCGGGACCCCAAAGCAGTGAGAATAGTCCATGAAGCGGGCGAGAATCGGCCAAAAGCTGCGAGTGTTGATGGCCAAACGTAAAGCGCACTTCCGGGTTCAACCACTATAGAAATCGCCGGGACCCCAACACGGTGAGTAATAGTCCACGAAGCGGGTCAGAATCAACAAAAACGCGAGTGTTGATGGCAAACACGTAAGCGCACCCGAGGGTTCGTCAATCGTGAAACCACTCCGGGACCCCAAAGCGGTGAGTAATAGTCCATGAAGCGGGCGAGAATCGGCCAAATCATGAGTGTTGATGGCCAAACACGTAAGCGCAATTTGGGGTTCAACTACTATAGAAATCGCCGGGGACCCAAAGCGGTGAGTAATAGTCCATGAAGCGGGTGAGAATCAACAAAAACGCATGAGTGTCGATGGCCGACACGTGAAGCGCACCAGGGTTCGTCAATCATGGAAATCACTCGGGACCCCAAAGCGGTGAGTAATAGTCCATGAAGCGGGCGAGAATCGGCCAAAAGCTGCGAGTGTTGATGGCCAACACGTAAGCGCACTTCGGGTTCAACCACTATAGAAATCGCCGGGACCCCAAAGCGGTGAGTAATAGTTCACGAAATGGGTGAATTGGCCAAAACTTTGAGTGTTGAGGGCGGACACGTACCGCATCCGGGGATCGTTAATCGTGTAAATAGGCCGGGACCCCAAAGCGGTGAGTAATGGTGCGAAAGCGGACGAGAACCGGCCAAACTTGTGAGTGTTGATGACCCGACATGTAAGCGAACCCGGGGTTCGTCAATAGTGCAAATCACTTGGGACCCCAAAGCTGAGTAATAGTCAAGAAAGCGGGCGAGAATTGGCCTAAAGCTGCAGTCTTCGACCAACACGTAAGCCCATGTTGGGGTTCGACAACCATGAAATCGCTTTGGGACCCCAAAGCGGTGATTAATAATCCGGGGTTAAAAAAAAAAAACCCAAAAAAAAATGGCCAAAAAGGGGGAAGGGGCCCCAAAAAATTCACCCAAACCCAAAGCAAGGGGTTCCAAAAGGGGTTGGGCCCCCGGGGTTTTCCCCCAAAATTCGGTTAAACCCAAAAAGTTTGGGCCCCAACACGGGAAAAGGGGGTTTTCGGAAAACAAAAAAAGGGGGGAAAAATTAAAGGGGGGCGGCCAAAAATTTTTGGGAACCCAAAAAAAGGCCAAAAAAGGCCAACCCAAAAGGGGGGCCCCAAAGCGAATTTAAACCAAAAATTTGAAATTTTGGGGGCCCAAAAAAACCCGGGGTTAAAAACCCCCAAAAGGGTAAACCCAAAAGGGGCCCGGGTTCTTTAAAGGGAAATCCCCGGGCCCCCAAAAAGGAATTCCCCCGGGGAAAAAAAGGGGCCCGGGGGGAAAATTGGCCCGGGGGGAAAACCAAAAAATTTAAAAAGGGGCCCCCGGGGGGGCCCCCAAAGGGGAAACCGGAAAAGGGGAATTTAAACCGGAAAACAAAAATTTTAAATTTGGGGGGCCCAAAAAAGGGGGGGGAAAAAGGGGGAAAAAAATACCCCCCAAAAAAGGGGTTTCCAATTTAAAATTTAAACCCCAAAGTTTGGAAAAAGGGGCCCCCCCTTTTAAAAAAAACCCCCCGGGGTAAAATTTAAAACCCCCCAAAAAGGGGTTTGGGGAAAAAACCCCGGGTTTTCCCCCGGGGCCCCCGGGGTAATTGGGGGGCCCAAAGGGGAAATAAAGGTTTAAAGGGGGTAAAAATTTGGGTTTAAACCAAAAAAAATTTTTTAAAATCCAAAGGGGGGGAAACCAAAAAAAAACCCAAAAAAACGAAGGGGTTGGCCAAATTAAAACCCCGGGAAAAATTAAATAAAAACCCCAAAAAGGGAAACCGGGGGGCGGGAAAAACCTTTTTCCAACCCTTGGGGGGCCCCCAAAAAAAAACCCCCAAAAAGGGTTTTCCAAAAGGGGTTTGGGGGGGCCCGGGGTTTAAACCTTAAAAGGGAAAAGGGAGGAAAAGGGCAAGGGGGCCCGGGGGGGGGTTTTTTTAAAACCCCCGGGGGGGAAATCCGGGAAACCCAAAGGGTTTAAAAAGTTTAAAAAAAAGGGGGGGAAAAAGTTTCCCAACCAAAAAGGGGGGGGAAACCTTTGGGAAAAAAGGGAAAAAAAAACCCCAAAAAAAATTTAAAAAACCCGGGAAGGCCAAAAAAAAAAAAACCCCCAAAACAAGGGCCCCAAAAAAACCCCGGCCCCAAAAATTTCAAAAATTTCCCCGGGGCCCCTTTTTAAAAAAACGGTTTTCCCCAAAGGGGAAAAAATTAAAAAAAATTTTAAAAAAAGGGGAAGGGAAAAAAAACCCCAAAACCCAAAAGGGAAAAAAAAAAAAAAAACCGGGGAAGGCCCAAAAAACCCCAAAAAAAACCCGGGGCCCCAAATTTGGAAAAACCCGGGGAAACCAAAAAAAAGGGGGGAAAAAAAGGGCCCGGGGGGAAACGGGAAAACCCCGGGAAAAAACTAATAAAAACCCGGGGGCCAAAAGGAAAAAAAAGGGGGAAATTTAAAAAAAAAAAACCTAAAATTTTCCCCAAAGGGAAAATTTTAACCCCGGGGGAATAAAAAACCCGGGGGAAAAAGCAAAAAAGGGCCGGAAAAAAAAAAACCCCCCCCAAAAAAAAAACCCCCAAAAGGGGAGAAAAAAAAAGGGGTTTAAAACCGGGGTTTTGGGGGGAAATTTGGGGAAAAATTTTAAAACCCGGGGAAAAAAAAAAAAAAACCCCCGGGGCCCGGGTTTGGAAAAACCCCCAAAAAAAAAAACCCCGGGGGAAAAGGCCAAATTTGAAGGAAAACCGGGCCCGGGTTAAACCGAAAAAAAACCCCCCCGGGGGAAATAATTAAAAAAAACAAAAAAAGGGTTTTCCAAAAAAGGGGGGGGTTTTTAAAAACCCCGGGCCCCAAAAGGGGGAAGGGTTCGTCAATCGTGGAAACCACCGGGACCCCAAAACAGTGAGTAATAGTCCATGAAACGGGCCAGAATCGCCAAATCATGAAAGTGTTGATGACCGACACGTAAGCGCAATTTGGGGTTCAACTACTATAGAAATCGCCGGGGACCCAAAACGGTGAGTAATAGTCCATGAAACGGGTCGAACCAACAAAAACGCGAGTGTCGCGACACATAGACGCACCAGGGTTCTTCAATGATGGAAATCACCGACCCCAAACGAATAGTCCATGAACGGGCGAGAATCGCCAAAGCTGCGAAAGGTTGATGGCGACACAAGCGCACTTGGTTCAACCACTATAGAAATCCGGGACCCCAAAACAGTGAGTAATAGTCCGGGTGAATCAACAAAAACCGCGAGTGTTGATGACCGACACGTAAGCGCACCGGGGTTCGTCAATCGTGGAAAGCGACCCCAAAGTGAGTAATAGTCCATGAACGGGCGAATCGCCAAAGCGCAGTGTTGATGACCGCACGTTCAATTTGGGTTCAACTATAGAAATCGCCGGGGACCCAAAGCGGTGAGTAATAGTCCATGAAACGGGTCGAATCAACAAAACCGCGAACACGTGGGTTAAATCAATCATGGAAATTGGACCCCAAAACAGTGAGTAATAGTCCATTTGAGTGTTGATGACCGACACGTAAGCGCACTTCGGGTTCAACCACTATAGAAATCGCCGGACCCCAAAACAGTGAGTAATAGTTCACGAAATGGGTCGGAATTGGCCAAAACTTTGAGTGTTGAGGACGGACAATACGCATCCGAGGATCGTTAATCGTGTAAATAGGCCCGGGACCCCAAAACGGTGAGTAATGGTGCACGAAACGGACCAGAACCGGCCAAACTTGTGAGTGTTGATGACCGACATGTAAACGAACCCCGGGGTTCGTCAATAGTGCAAATCACTTCGGGACCCCAAAACTGAGTAATAGTCCAAGAAACGGGCCAGAATTGGCCTAAACTGCGAGTCTTTACGACCAACACGTAAGCCCATGTTGGGGTTCGACAACCATGGAAATCGCTTTGGGACCCCAAAACGGTGATTAATAATCCACGAAACGGGTCAGAATCGGCAACAACCGCGAGTATAGATGACCAACACGTAGACGCACCCCGGGGTTCGTCAAACGTGGAAATCACTCCGGGACCCCAAAACAATGAGTAATAGTCCACGAAACGGGCCAGAATCGGCCCAAACCGCTAGTATTTACGACCAAGACGTAAGCACACCTTGGGGTTCGACAACCATGGAAATCGCTTTGGGACCCCAAAACGGTGAGTAATAGTCCATGAAAAGGGTCAGAATCGACAAAAACCGCGAGTGTTGATGACCAACACGTAGACGCACCCCGGGGTTCGTCAATCGTGGAAATCACCCAGACTCCAAAATAGTTAGTAATAATCCATGAAGCGGCGAGAATCGGCCAACCATGAAAGTGTTGATGATGGACACGTAACGCACCGGGCTTAACTACTATAGAAATCACTTCGGGACCCCAAAACGGTGAGTAATAGTCCACAAAACGGGTCAGAATCAACAAAAACCACGAGTGTTCATGACCGACACGTAGACACACCCCGGGGTTCGTCAATCGTGGAAACCACTCCGGGACCCCAAAACAGTGAGTAATAGTCCATGAAACGGGCCAGAATCGGCCAAACCATGAAAGTGTTGATGACCGACACGTAAGCGCAATTTGGGGTTCAACTACTAGAGAAATCGCCGGGACCCAAAGCGGTGAGTAATAGTCCATGAAACGGGTCGAACCAACAAAACCGCGAGTGTCGATGACCGACACGTAGACGCACCGGGTTCTTCAATCATGGAAATCACCGGGACCCCAAAGCAGTGAGTAATAGTCCATGAAGCGGGCGAGAATCGGCCAAAACTGCGAAGTGTTGATGACCGACACGTAAGCGCACTTTCGGTTCAACCACTATAGAAATCGCGGGACCCCAAAACAGTGAGTAATAGTTCACGAAAAGGGTCGAATTGGCCAAAACTTTGAGTGTTGAAGACGGACACGTATACGCATCCCGGGGATCGTTAATCGTGTAAATCACTCCGGACCCCAAAACGGTGAGTAATGGTGCACGAAACGGACCAGAACCGGCCAAACTTGTGAGTGTTGATGACCGACATGTAAATGCACCCCGGGGTTTGTCAATAGTGCAAATCACTTCGGGACCCCAAAACTGAGTAATAGTCCAAGAAACGGGCCAGAATTGGCCTAAACTATGAGTCTTTACGACCAACACGTAAGCACATCTTGGGCTTCGACAACCATGGAAATCGCTTTGGGACCCCTAAACGGTGATTAATAATCCTCGAAACCGGTCAGAATCGACAACAACCGCGAGTATAGATGACCAACACGTAGACGCACCCCGGGGTTCGTCAAACGTGGAAATCACTCCGGGACCCCAAAACAATGAGTAATAGTCCACGAAACGGGCCAGAATCGGCCCAAACTGCTAGTCTTTACGACCAAGACGTAAGCACACCTTGGGGTTCGACAACCATGGAAATCGCTTTGGGACCCCAAAACGGTGAGTAATAGTCCATGAAACGGGTCGAGAATCGACAAAACCGCGAGTGTTGATGACCAACACGTGAAGACGCACCGGGGTTCGTCAATCGTGGAAATCACCCAGACCCCAAAATAGTTAGTAATAATCCATGACCTGGCCGAATCGCCAAAGCTGCGAAGTGTTGATGACCGACACGTAAGCGCACTTTGGGGCTCAACTACTATAGAAATCGCTTCGGGGCCCCAAAACGGTGAGTAATAGTCCACGAAACGGGTCAGAATCGACAAAAACCGCGAGTGTTGATGACCAACACGTAGACGCACCCCGGGGTTCGTCAATCGTGGAAACCACTCCGGGACCCCAAAACAGTGAGTAATAGTCCATGAAACGGGCCAGAATCGGCCAAATCCGCGAATGTTGATGACCGACACGTAAGCGCAATTTGGGGTTCAACTACTATAGAAATCGCTTCGGGGACCCAAAACGGTGAGTAATAGTCCATGAAACGGGTCAGAATCAACAAAAACCGCGAGTGTCAATGACCGACACGTAGACGCACCACGGGGTTCGTCAATCATGGAAATCACTCCGGGACCCCAAAACAGTGAGTAATAGTCCATGAAACGGGCCAGAATCGGCCAAAACTGCGAGTGTTGATGACCGACACGTAAGCGCACTTTCGGGTTCAACCACTATAGAAATCGCTTCGGGACCCCAAAACAGTGAGTAATAGTCCACGAAACGGGTCAGAATCAACAAAAACCGCGAGTGTTGATGACCGACACGTAGACGCACCCCGGGGTTCGTCAATCGTGGAAACCACTCCGGACCCCAAAGCAGTGAGTGAGTCCATGAAGCGGGCAGAATCGCCAAATCCATGAGTGTTGATGACCGACACGTAAGCGCAATTTGGGGTTCAACTACTATAGAAATCGCCGGGACCCAAAACGGTGAGTAATAGTCCATGAAACGGGTCAGAATCAACAAAAACCGCGAGTGTCGATGACCGACACGTGAGACGCACTCGGGTTAAATCAATCATGGAAATCACCCGGGACCCCAAAACAGTGAGTAATAGTCCATGAACGGGCCGAATTGGCCAAAACTGCGAAAGTGTTGATGACCGACACGTAAGCGCACTTTCGGTTCAACCACTATAGAAATCGCTTCGGGACCCAAAACAGTGAGTAATAGTTCACGAAATGGGTCGGAATTGGCCAAAACTTTGAGTGTTGAGGACGGACACGTACACGCATCCCGGGTATCGTTAATCGTGTAAATAGCCCGGGACCCCAAAACGGTGAGTAATGGTGCACGAAACGGACCAGAACCGGCCAAACTTGCGAGTGTTGATGACCGACATGTAAACGAACCCCGGGGTTTGTCAATAGTGCAAATCACTTCGGGACCCCAAAACTGAGTAATAGTCCAAGAAACGGGTCAGAATTGGCCTAAACTGTGAGTCTTTACAACAACACGTAAGCCCATGTTGAGGTTCGACAACTATGGAAATCGCTTTGGGACCCCAAAACGGTGATTAATAATCCACGAAATGGGTCAGAATCGACAGCAACCGCGAGTATAGATGACCAACACGTAGACGCACCCCGGGGTTCGTCAAACGTCGAAATCACTCCGGGACCCCAAAACAATGAGTAATAGTCCATGAAACGGGCCAGAATCGGCCTAAACCGCTAGTATTTACGACCAAGACGTAAGCACACCTTGGGGTTCGACAACCATGGAAATCGCTTTGGGAACCCAAAACGGTGAGTAATAGTCCATGAAAAGGGTCAGAATCGACAAAAACCGCGAGTGTTGATGACCAACACGTGACGCGCACCGGGTTAAATCAATCGTGGAAATCACCGGGACTCCAAAATAGTTAGTAATAATCCATGAAAGCGGCGAATCGCCAAATCATGAATGAGTGTTGATGATGAGACACGTAAACGCACTTCGGGCTTAACTACTATAGAAATCGCCGGGACCCCAAAGCGGTGAGTAATAGTCCACGAAGCGGGTCGAGAATCAACAAAACCACGAGTGTTCATGACCGACACGTAGACGCACCCGGGTTCGTCAATCGTGGAAACCACTCCGGGACCCCAAAGCGGTGAGTAATAGTCCATGAAGCGGGCGAGAATCGGCCAAACCATGAAAGTGTTGATGGCCGACACGTAAGCGCAATTTGAGGTTCAACTACTACGAAATCGCCGGGACCCAAAGCGGTGAGTAATAGTCCATGAAGCGGGTCGAACCAACAAAACCGCGAGTGTCGATGGCCGACACGTAGAAGCGCACCGGGGTTCTTCAATCATGGAAATCACCGGGACCCCAAAGCGAGTGAGTAATAGTCCATGAAACAGGCCAAAATCGGCCAAAACTGCGAAAGTGTTGATGACCGACACGTAAGCGCACTTCGGGTTCAACCACTATAGAAATCGCCGGGACCCCAAAACAGTGAGTAATAGTTCACGAAAAGGGTCAGAATTGGCCAAAACTTTGAGTATGAAGACGGACACGACACGCATCCCGGGATCGTTAATCGTGTAAATCACTCCGGACCCCAAAGCGGTGAGTAATGGTGCACGAACGGACAGAACCGCCAAACTTGTGAGTGTTGATGACCGACATGTAACGAACCCGGGGTTTGTCAATAGTGCAAATCACTTGGGACCCCAAAAGCTGAGTAATAGTCCAAGAAGCGGGTCAGAATTGCCTAAACTGTGAGTCTTTACAACAACACGTAAGCCCATGTTGAGGTTCGACAACCATGGAAATCGCTTTGGGACCCCAAAGCGGTGATTAATAATCCACGAAATGGGTGAGAATCGACAACAACCATGAGTATAGATGACCAACACGTAGACGCACCCCGGGGTTCATTCAAACGTCGAAATCACTCCGGGACCCCAAAACAATGAGTAATAGTCCACGAAACGGGCCAGAATCGGCCTAAACCGCTAGTATTTACGACCAAGACGTAAGCACACCTTGGGGTTCGACAACCATGGAAATCGCTTTGGGACCCCAAAACGGTGAGTAATAGTCCATGAAAAGGGTCAGAATCGACAAAAACCGCGAGTGTTGATGACCAACACGTAGACGCACACCGGGGTTCGTCAATCGTGGAAATCACTCCAGGACTCCAAAATAGTTAGTAATAATCCATGAAACTGGCCAGAATCGGCCAAATCCGCGAGTGTTGATGACAGACACGTAAACGCACTTCGGGGCTTAACTACTATAGAAATCACTTCGGGACCCCAAAACGGTGAGTAATAGTCCACGAAACGGGTCAGAATCAACAAAAACCACGAGTGTTCATGACCGACACGTAGACGCACCCCGGGGTTCGTCAATCGTGGAAACCACTCCGGGACCCCAAAACAGTGAGTAATAGTCCATGAAACGGGCCAGAATCGGCCAAATCATGAAAGTGTTGATGGCCCGACACGTAAGCGCAATTTGGGGTTCAACTACTACGAAATCGCCGGGACCCAAAACGGTGAGTAATAGTCCATGAAACGGGTCGAACCAACAAAACCGCGAGTGTCGATGACCGACACGTAGACGCACCCGGGTTCTTCAATCATGGAAATCACTCCGGACCCCAAAACAGTGAGTAATAGTCCATGAAGCGGGCAGAATCGCCAAAACTGCGAAAGTGTTGATGACCGACACGTAAGCGCACTTTCGGTTCAACCACTATAGAAATCGCCGGGACCCCAAAACAGTGAGTAATAGTTCACTAAAAGGGTCGAATTGGCCAAAACTTTGAGTATCAAGACGGACACGTACACGCATCCCGGGATCGTTAATCGTGTAAATCACTCCGGACCCCAAAACGGTGAGTAATGGTGCACAAGCGGACCAGAACCGCCAAACTTGTGAGTGTTGATGACCGACATGTAAACGAACCCGGGGTTCGTCAATAGTGCAAATCACTTGGGACCCCAAAACCGAGTAATAGTCCAAGAAACGGGTCGAATTGGCCTAAACTATGAGTCTTTACAACAACACGTAAGCCCATGTTGAGGTTCGACAACCATGGAAATCGCTTTGGGACCCCAAAGCGGTGATTAATAATCCACGAAATGGGTCGAATCGACAACAACCGCGAGTATAGATGACCAACACGTAGACGCACCCCGTGTTAAATCAAACGTCGAAATCACTCCGGACCCCAAAACAATGAGTAATAGTCCACGAAACGGGCGAATCGCCCAAACCGCTAGTATTTACGACCAAGACGTAAGCACACCTTGGGGTTCGACAACCATGGAAATCGCTGGGACCCCAAAGCGGTGAGTAATAGTCCATGAAAAGGGTCGAATCGACAAAAACCGCGAAGTGTTGATGACCAACACGTGAAGACGCACACCGGGTTCGTCAATCGTGGAAATCACTCGAGGACTCCAAAATAGTTAGTAATAATCCATGAAGCGGCGAGAATCGGCCAAATCCATGAAAGTGTTGATGATGACACGTAAAGCGAACTTCGGGCTTAACTACTATAGAAATCACTTCGGGACCCCAAAACGGTGAGTAATAGTCCACGAAACGGGTCAGAATCAACAAAAACCACGAGTGTTCATGACCGACACGTAGACGCACCCCGGGGTTCGTCAATCGTGGAAACCACTCCGGGACCCCAAAACAGTGAGTAATAGTCCATGAAACGGGCCAGAATCGGCCAAATCCGCGAGTGTTGATGACCGACACGTAAGCGCAATTTGGGGTTCAACTACTACAGAAATCGCTTCGGGACCCAAAACGGTGAGTAATAGTCCATGAAACGGGTCAGAACCAACAAAAACCGCGAGTGTCGATGACCGACACGTAGACGCACCCCGGGGTTCTTCAATCATGGAAATCACTCCGGGACCCCAAAACAGTGAGTAATAGTCCATGAACGGGCGAGAATCGCCAAAATCTGAAGTGTTGATGACCGACACGTAAGCGCACTTTCGGTTCAACCACTATAGAAATCGCCGGGACCCCAAAACAGTGAGTAATAGTTCACGAAAAGGGTCGAATTGGCCAAAACTTTGAGTATCAAGACGGACACGTACACGCATCCCGGGATCGTTAATCGTAAATCACTCCGGACCCCAAAGCGGTGAGTAATGGTGCACAAACGGACCAGAACCGCCAAACTTGTGAGTGTTGATGACCGACATGTAAACGAACCCGGGGTTAAATCAATAGTGCAAATCACTTGGGACCCCAAAACCGAGTAATAGTCCAAGAAACGGGTCGAATTGGCCTAAACTATGAGTCTTTACAACAACACGTAAGCCCATGTTGAGGTTCGACAACCATGGAAATCGCTTTGGGACCCCAAAGCGGTGATTAATAATCCACGAAATGGGTCGAATCGACAACAACCGCGAGTATAGATGACCAACACGTAGTACGCACTCGGGGTAAATCAAACGTCGAAATCACTCCGGACCCCAAAACAATGAGTAATAGTCCACGAAGCGGGCAGAATCGCCCAAACCGCTAGTATTTACGACCAAGACGTAAGCACACCTTGGGGTTCGACAACCATGGAAATCGCTTTGGGACCCCAAAACGGTGAGTAATAGTCCATGAAAAGGGTCAGAATCGACAAAAACCGCGAGTGTTGATGACCAACACGTAGACGCACACCGGGGTTCGTCAATCGTGGAAATCACTCTAGGACTCCAAAATAGTTAGAAATAATCCATGAAACTGGCCAGAATCGGCCAAATCCGCGAGTGTTGATGACAGACACGTAAACGCACCTAGGGGCTTAACTACTATAGAAATCACTTCGGGACCCCAAAACGGTGAGTAATAGTCCACGAAGCGGGTCGAATCAACAAAACCACGAGTGTTCATGACCGACACGTAGACGCGCACCCGGGTTCGTCAATCGTGGAAACCACTCCGGACCCCAAAACGGTGAGTAATAGTCCATGAAACGGGCCAGAATCGCCAAACCATGAGTGTTGATGGCCGACACGTAAGCGCAATTTGGGGTTCAACTACTACGTAAATCGCCGGGACCCAAAGCGGTGAGTAATAGTCCATGAAACGGGTCGAACCAACAAAACCGCGAGTGTCGATGACCGACACGTAGACGCACCCGGGTTCTTCAATCATGGAAATCACCCGGGACCCCAAAACAGTGAGTAATAGTCCATGAAGCGGGCGAGAATCGCCAAAATCGCTGAAAGTGTTGATGACCGACACGTAAGCGCACTTTCGGGTTCAACCACTATAGAAATCGCTTCGGGACCCCAAAACAGTGAGTAATAGTTCACGAAAAGGGTCAGAATTGGCCAAAACTTTGAGTACTGAAGACGGACACGTACACGCATCCCGGGGATCGTTAATCGTGTAAATCACTCCGGACCCCAAAACGGTGAGTAATGGTGCACGAAACGGACCAGAACCGGCCAAACTTGTGAGTGTTGATGACCGACATGTAAACGAACCCCGGGGTTCGTCAATAGTGCAAATCACTTCGGGACCCCAAAACTGAGTAATAGTCCAAGAAACGGGTCAGAATTGGCCTAAACTATGAGTCTTTACAACAACACGTAAGCCCATGTTGAGGTTCGACAACCATGGAAATCGCTTTGGGACCCCAAAACGGTGATTAATAATCCACGAAATGGGTCAGAATCGACAGCAACCGCGAGTATAGATGACCAACACGTAGTCGCACCCCGGTGTTCGTCAAACGTCGAAATCACTCCGGGACCCCAAAACAATGAGTAATAGTCCACGAAACGGGCCAGAATCGGCCCAAACCGCTAGTATTTACGACCAAGACGTAAGCACACCTTGGGGTTCGACAACCATGGAAATCGCTTTGGGACCCCAAAACGGTGAGTAATAGTCCATGAAAAGGGTCAGAATCGACAAAAACCGCGAGTGTTGATGACCAACACGTAGACGCACACCGGGGTTCGTCAATCGTGGAAATCACTCCAGGACTCCAAAATAGTTAGTAATAATCCATGAAACTGGCCAGAATCGGCCAAATCCGAAAGTGTTGATGCCAAACCATGAAAGTGTTGAGACACGTAAGCGCACTTCGGGGCTTAACTACTATAGAAATCGCTTCGGGACCCCAAAACGGTGAGTAATAGTCCACGAAACGGGTCAGAATCAACAAAAACCGCGAGTGTTCATGACCGACACGTAGACGCACCCCGGGGTTCGTCAATCGTGGAAACCACTCCCGACCCCCGGGACCCCAAAGCAGTGAGTAATAGTCCATGAAGCGGGCAAGAATCGACGGCCGAATCGCCAAACCATGAAAGTGTTGATGATGACACGTAAACGAACTTCGGGCTTAACTACTATAGAAATCACCGACCCCAAAACGGTGAGTAATAGTCCATAAACGGGTCAGAATCAACAAAACCACGAGTGTTCATGACCGACACGAGACGCACCCTCCGGGTTCGCCAATCGTGGAAACCACCCGGACCCCAAAACAGTGAGTAATAGTCCATGAACGGGCAGAATCGCCAAACCATGAAAGTGTTGATGACCGACACGTAAGCGCAATTTGGGGTTCAACTACTACAGAAATCGCTTCGGGACCCAAAACGGTGAGTAATAGTCCATGAAACGGGTCAGAACCAACAAAAACCGCGAGTGTCGATGACCGACACGTAGACGCACCCCGGGGTTCTTCAATCATGGAAATCACTCCGGGACCCCAAAACAGTGAGTAATAGTCCATGAAGCGGGCCGAATCGCCAAAACTGCGAGTGTTGATGACCGACACGTAAGCGCACTTTCGGGTTCAACCACTATAGAAATCGCTTCGGGACCCCAAAACAGTGAGTAATAGTTCACGAAAAGGGTCAGAATTGGCCAAAACTTTGAGTACTGAAGACGGACACGTACACGCATCCCGGGGATCGTTAATCGTGTAAATCACTCCGGACCCCAAAACGGTGAGTAATGGTGCACGAAACGGACCAGAACCGGCCAAACTTGTGAGTGTTGATGACCGACATGTAAACGAACCCCGGGTTCGTCAATAGTGCAAATCACTTCGGGACCCCAAAACTGAGTAATAGTCCAAGAAACGGGTCAGAATTGGCCTAAACTATGAGTCTTTACAACAACACGTAAGCCCATGTTGAGGTTCGACAACCATGGAAATCGCTTTGGGACCCCAAAACGGTGATTAATAATCCACGAAATGGGTCAGAATCGACAAAGAACAACATGAGTATAGATGACCAACACGTAGTCGCACCCCGGTGTTCGTCAAACGTCGAAATCACTCCGGGACCCCAAAACAATGAGTAATAGTCCACGAAACGGGCCAGAATCGGCCCAAACCGCTAGTATTTACGACCAAGACGTAAGCACACCTTGGGGTTCGACAACCATGGAAATCGCTTTGGGACCCCAAAACGGTGAGTAATAGTCCATGAAAAGGGTCAGAATCGACAAAAACCGCGAGTGTTGATGACCAACACGTAGACGCACACCGGGGTTCGTCAATCGTGGAAATCACTCCAGGACTCCAAAATAGTTAGTAATAATCCATGAAACTGGCCAGAATCGGCCAAATCCGCGAGTGTTGATGACAGACACGTAAACGAACTTCGGGGCTTAACTACTATAGAAATCACTTCGGGACCCCAAAACGGTGAGTAATAGTCCACGAAACGGGTCAGAATCAACAAAAACCACGAGTGTTCATGACCGACACGTAGACGCACCCCGGGGTTCGTCAATCGTGGAAACCACTCCGGGACCCCAAAACAGTGAGTAATAGTCCATGAAACGGGCAGAATCGCCAAATCATGAAAGTGTTGATGACCGACACGTAAGCGCAATTTGGGGTTCAACTACTACAGAAATCGCTTCGGGACCCAAAACGGTGAGTAATAGTCCATGAAACGGGTCAGAACCAACAAAAACCGCGAGTGTCGATGACCGACACGTAGACGCGCACCGGGTTCTTCAATCATGGAAATCACCGGGACCCCAAAACAGTGAGTAATAGTCCATGAACGGGCCAGAATCGCCAAAATCGCGAAAGTGTTGATGACCGACACGTAAGCGCACTTTCGGTTCAACCACTATAGAAATCGCCGACCCCAAACAAAGTGAGTAATAGTTCACGAAAAGGGTCAGAATTGGCCAAAACTTTGAGTACTGAAGACGGACACGTACACGCATCCCGGGGATCGTTAATCGTGTAAATCACTCCGGACCCCAAAACGGTGAGTAATGGTGCACGAAACGGACCAGAACCGGCCAAACTTGTGAGTGTTGATGACCGACATGTAAACGAACCCCGGGGTTCGTCAATAGTGCAAATCACTTCGGGACCCCAAAACTGAGTAATAGTCCAAGAAACGGGTCAGAATTGGCCTAAACTATGAGTCTTTACAACAACACGTAAGCCCATGTTGAGGTTCGACAACCATGGAAATCGCTTTGGGACCCCAAAACGGTGATTAATAATCCACGAAATGGGTCAGAATCGACAGCAACCGCGAGTATAGATGACCAACACGTAGTCGCACCCCGGGGTTCGTCAAACGTCGAAATCACTCCGGGACCCCAAAACAATGAGTAATAGTCCACGAAACGGGCCAGAATCGGCCCAAACCGCTAGTATTTACGACCAAGACGTAAGCACACCTTGGGGTTCGACAACCATGGAAATCGCTTTGGGACCCCAAAGCGGTGAGTAATAGTCCATGAAAAGGGTCGAATCGACAAAAACCGCGAAAGTGTTGATGACCAACACGTAGACGCGACACCGGGTTAAATCAATCGTGGAAATCACTCCAGACTCCAAAATAGTTAGTAATAATCCATGAAATCGGCGAATCGCCAAACCCATGAAAGTGTTGATGATGACACGTAAGCGAACTTCGGGCTTAACTACTATAGAAATCACCGGGACCCCAAAGCGGTGAGTAATAGTCCACGAAACGGGTCGAATCAACAAAACCACACAGTGTTCATGACCGACACGTAGACGCACCCGGGGTTCGTCAATCGTGAAACCACTCCGGGACCCCAAAACAAGTGAGTAATAGTCCATGAAACGGGCAGAATCGCCAAACCATGAAAGTGTTGATGGACAAACACGTAAGCGCAATTTGGGGTTCAACTACTACGAAATCGCCGGGACCCAAAACGGTGAGTAATAGTCCATGAAACGGGTCGAACCAACAAAACCGCGAGTGTCGATGACCGACACGAGACGCACCAGGGTTCTTCAATCATGGAAATCACCCGGGACCCCAAAACAGTGAGTAATAGTCCATGAACGGGCCAGAATCGCCAAAGCTGCGAAAGTGTTGATGACCGACACGTAAGCGCACTTTCGGTTCAACCACTATAGAAATCGCGGGACCCCAAACACAGTGAGTAATAGTTCACGAAAAGGGTCGAATTGGCCAAAACTTTGAGTATCAAGACGGACACGTACACGCATCCCGGGATCGTTAATCGTGTAAATCACTCCGGACCCCAAAGCGGTGAGTAATGGTGCACAAACGGACCAGAACCGCCAAACTTGTGAGTGTTGATGACCGACATGTAAACGAACCCCGGGTTCGCTCAATAGTGCAAATCACCGGGACCCCAAAACGAGTAATAGTCCAAGAAACGGGTAAGAATTGGCCTAAACTATGAGTCTTTACAACAACACGTAAGCCCATGTTGAGGTTCGACAACCATGGAAATCGCTTTGGGACCCCAAAACGGTGATTAATAATCCACGAAATGGGTCAGAATCGACAGCAACCGCGAGTATAGATGACCAACACGTAGTCGCACCCCGGGGTTCGTCAAACGTCGAAATCACTCCGGGACCCCAAAACAATGAGTAATAGTCCACGAAACGGGCCAGAATCGGCCCAAACCGCTAGTATTTACGACCAAGACGTAAGCACACCTTGGGGTTCGACAACCATGGAAATCGCTTTGGGACCCCAAAACGGTGAGTAATAGTCCATGAAAAGGGTCAGAATCGACAAAAACCGCGAGTGTTGATGACCAACACGTAGACGCACACCGGGGTTCGTCAATCGTGGAAATCACTCTAGGACTCCAAAATAGTTAGAAATAATCCATGAAACTGGCCAGAATCGGCCAAATCCGCGAGTGTTGATGACAGACACGTAAACGCACCTAGGGGCTTAACTACTATAGAAATCACTTCGGGACCCCAAAACGGTGAGTAATAGTCCACGAAACGGGTCAGAATCAACAAAAACCACGAGTGTTCATGACCGACACGTAGACGCACCCCGGGGTTCGTCAATCGTGGAAACCACTGCGGGACCCCAAAACAGTGAGTAATAGTCCATGAAACGGGCTAGAATCGGCCAAATCCGCGAGTGTTGATGACCGACACGTAAGCGCAATTTGGGGTTCAACTACTACAGAAATCGCTTCGGGACCCAAAACGGTGAGTAATAGTCCATGAAACGGGTCAGAACCAACAAAAACCGCGAGTGTCGATGACCGACACGTAGACGCACTTCCGGGTTCTTCAATCATGGAAATCACCGGGACCCCAAAACAGTGAGTAATAGTCCATGAACGGGCCGAATCGCCAAAACTGCGAAAGTGTTGATGGACCGACACGTAAGCGCACTTTCGGTTCAACCACTATAGAAATCGCCGGGACCCCAAAACAGTGAGTAATAGTTCACTTAAAAGGGTCGAATTGGCCAAAACTTTGAGTACTGAAGACGGACACGTACACGCATCCCGGGGATCGTTAATCGTGTAAATCCTCCGACACCAAAACGGTGAGTAATGGTGCACGAAACGGACCAGAACCGGCCAAACTTGTGAGTGTTGATGACCGACATGTAAACGAACCCCGGGGTTCGTCAATAGTGCAAATCACTTCGGGACCCCAAAACTGAGTAATAGTCCAAGAAACGGGTCAGAATTGGCCTAAACTATGAGTCTTTACAACAACACGTAAGCCCATGTTGAGGTTCGACAACCATGGAAATCGCTTTGGGACCCCAAAACGGTGATTAATAATCCACGAAATGGGTCAGAATCGACAGCAACCGCGAGTATAGATGACCAACACGTAGTCGCACCCCGGGGTTCGTCAAACGTCAAATCACTCCGGACCCCAAAACAATGAGTAATAGTCCACTTAAACGGGCCGAATCGCCCAAACCGCTAGTATTTACGACCAAGACGTAAGCACACCTTGGGGTTCGACAACCATGGAAATCGCTTTGGGACCCCAAAGCGGTGAGTAATAGTCCATGAAAAGGGTCGAATCGACAAAAACCGCGAAAGTGTTGATGACCAACACGTAGAGCGCACACCGGGGTAAATCAATCGTGGAAATCACTCGAGGACTCCAAAATAGTTAGTAATAATCCATGAAATCGCCGAATCGCCAACCATGAAAGTGTTGATGACAGACACGTAAACGCACCTAGGGGCTTAACTACTATAGAAATCACTTCGGGACCCCAAAACGGTGAGTAATAGTCCATGAAACGGGTCAGAACCAACAAAAACCGCGAGTGTCGATGACCGACACGTAGACGCACCCCGGGGTTCTTCAATCATGGAAATCACTCCGGGACCCCAAAACAGTGAGTAATAGTCCATGAAACGGGCCAGAATCGGCCAAATCTGCGAGTGTTGATGACCGACACGTAAGCGCACTTTCGGTTCAACCACTATAGAAATCGCCGGGACCCCAAACGGTGACTAATAGTTCACGAAAAGGGTCGAATTGGCCAAAACTTTGAGTCTTGAAGACGGACACGCACACGCATCCCGGGATCGTTAATCGTGTAAATCGCCCGGACCCCAAAACGGTGAGTAATGGTGCACGAAACGGACCAGAACCGGCCAAACTTGTGAGTGTTAATGACCGACATGTAAACGCACCCCGGGGTTCGTCAATAGTGCAAATCACTTCGGGACCCCAAAACTGAGTAATAGTCCAAGAAACGGGCCAGAATCGGCCTAAACTATGAGTCTTTACGACCAACACGTAAGCACATGTTGGGCTTCGACAACCATGGAAATCGCTTTGGGACCCCAAAACGGTGATTAATAATCCTCGAAACCGGTCAGAATCGACAACAACCGCGAGTATAGATGACCAACACGTAGACGCATCCCGGCGTTCGTCAAACGTGGAAATCACTCCGGGACCCCAAAACAATGAGTAATAGTCCACGAAACGGGCAAGAATCGGCCCAAACCGCTAGTCTTTACGACCAAGACGTAAGCACACCTTGGGTTTCGACAACCATGGAAATCGCTTTGGGACCCCAAAACGGTGATTAATAGTCCATGAAACGGGTCAGAATCGACAAAAACCGCGAGTGTTGATAACCAACACGTAGACGCACCCCGGGGTTCGTCAATCGTGGAAATCACTCCAGGACCCCAAAATAGTTAGTAATAATCCATGAAACTGGCCAGAATCAGCCAAAACTGCGAGTGTTGATGTGTAGGATCGAAGAAGGTGAGAGTGTCTAGAGGGGGGGTGATTAGACTACTCGACAAGATAAAAATTCTGCCTTTCGACAAAGACAAGTTTTTGGCAGATTTTGCATAACACACAAGTCAAGTAGCATACTACACATGCAATTCTAGAGTATGGGCAGCGGAAAGTAAATTGCACAAGTAGTAAAGAGAAGTGGAGAAGATCAAACGCAATTTGGAGACACGGAGATTTTTCTCGTGGTTCCGATAGGTGGTGCTATCGTCAATCCACGTTGATGGAGACTTCAACCCACGGAGGGTAACGGCTGCGAGAGTCCACGGAGGGCTCCACCCACGAAGGGTCCACGAAGAAGCAACCTTGTCTATGCCATCATGGCATACGCCCACGGAGGGCTAGCCTTACTCGGGTAGATCTTCACGAAGTAGGCGATCTCCTTGCCCTTACAAACTTCTTGGTTCAACTCCACATCTCGACGGAGGCTCCCAAGCGACACCTAACCAATCTAGGAGGCACCACCCTCCAAAAGGTAATAGATGGTGTTGATGATGATGAACTCCTTGCTCTTGTGCTTCAAATGATAATCTCCCCAACACTCAACTCTCCTCACTGATTTGGCTGTGGTGGAAGAAAGGATTGAGTGGAAAGCAACTTGGGAAGGCTAGAGATCAAGCTTCATATGGTGGGAGTGGAGCAACTTGATCTCAACACAAGGGTAGGTAGTTTTCTTCTCAGAAATGTAAGGTAGGAGTGGTAGTTCTTTCTGATGGCTCTCTCCATGAATGAAGAGGAGGTGGAGGGGTATTTATAGCCTCCACACAAAATCCAACCGTTACACACATTTGACCAATCTCGGTCAGACCGAAGTTGACAACTCGGTGAGACCGAAAGTTCAAATCTTGTGAACGTTGGGATTTTCGGTGGGACCGAAAATACAATCTCGGTGAGTCTGATTCTTCCAAAGACTAGGGTTTGCCAATCTCGGTGAGACCGACTTCATCATCTCGGTGACACCGATTTGATGATGAAGGTTCTGAAGCTTGGCAACACTAGTTTCGTAAGACCGAGTTCGAATCGGAAAATCCGAGATTTCTAGGGTTTGGCTTTATGGCTGAGGTGGTTCATCTCGGTGTGACTGAGTTTAGGAAATCGGTGGGACCGAGATTACTTATGAGTGTATGTTGGAATGAAAGATTGCTGATGGTTTGGGAGATGTATCACTAAGCACTTTGAGCAACCAGATCATTATCATAACCTCATCCCTTTTAATAGTATTGGCTTTCCTATGGACTCAATGTGATCTTGGATCACTAAACCAAAAATGGAGTCTTGAGCTTTTGCCAATGCTTGCCTTAGCATTTTGAGGGTCCACCTCTCCGATCCTTTTGCCATGCCAATGTGATTGACCTTCCTGAAACATACTTGATAAAAGCATTAGTCCAACCACAAAGTATGTTGTCATTAATTACCAAAACCACCCAGGGAGCAAGTGTGCTTTCAATCTCCCCCTTTTTGGTAATTGATGGCAACACACAAAACAAGACATCAAAGCTTACTGAAAGAAAGACAGAATTATCACTAAAGCTTTGACAAACATGTAGTACACAGGCTCCCCCTACAGGTGTGCAAGATTTTCATAGATTATGGTTTTGGACTACCACAAGCACACAAGAGAGAAAAACAAGATGTGCTACATGCAGCTTGGCTATATGCATCAGAGCAGATGAAAAGAAGTGAGTGATAATGCATATGTGCATGGTGATTTCTTGCAAACAAGTATTCACAAGCAAGTCACCATCATGCACATTCTGCAAGGTGCATATACTTACCTTGAGGTTCCTTGGCATTGTACCTGAAGAAATAGACTTGGGAAAACAGGGTTAGATAACACAAGAGTATTTCTTCAACCAACAGCAAGAACATCAAGAGTACCAAGCCAGGGATGACATGTATAAAGGGTGTCTCATATTGAGCACAAGCTTGAATCAGCAAACATGTCTCCCAAAACTAAAAAGATTTTCAATGAGCTCTAAGAGATTTTGCTTTCCATAAGATATCAATTGTGAAAGCAATGGAAGCAAAGTCAAAAGAATGATGCCAAATGTAATATCCAATGTGGAACACGGCAAAGCTTTGATGTGATTCTCTCCCCCTTAAGGTAAGATTGCTCTTCTTCTCCCCCTAAATCTTCTCTTCTCCCCTTATCTCCCCCTAAATCTTCTCCCCCTTTGACATCAAGTGCCGAAAAGGACAGCCGACTAGGAAGGTCAGGAAAGATGGAAGGAAAGAAGTGGGATCCTTAAGAATCACAACTGGGCAATAAGAAACATGCATGGAGAGTCATTGAGTGGAGCTGCAGAAGATGATATCTTGAAAGAAAATCGGTGACACCGAAGTGAGATGGATCGGTAGGTCCGAAAGTCTGGGACTTAGGGCAGATTCTTTATTCGGTCAGACCGAAATTTTTAAGTCGGTGACGCCGAGTTTAATTCCAGGGCAATATAGAAATAATTCAGCTCACTTTGCAAGGAAATGTTTCAAAAGATTTGCAATGAATTGAGAAATGATTTTCAAGGAATTGATCAGAGCCAAAAAGATATTCACAAAGACAGAAGAATAGAAATGAAAACGATTGCTAGATGAAGATTTTTTTTATTAAAACATAATGAGAAAACATAAGAGCAACTAGAAAGACTGCAAAAACATATGTACTTCATCTAGATAGGGGTCGGCGACTAGGTCACCTTTGTTTGAGTATTTTGACTTAGGAGTCAAATGAGAACATTTGATCATAGGTCATACTCATCGTTTAAGCTCAAAATGGGGTTGCCATTTTTCGATTAAGCATTTGATGTGATCATATCTTATGAGGCTGCTTGTACTCATGTCTTTGAGCAAAGCTCCTTAAAGATGTGAACAACATACCTTGGGCTTGTTGTTGCCTTGCTCATGTAGGTGAACTTGATGTAGGTGCTCATTGAATGTGAAGTTAGAGCGCCATTTCCACTTGTGTAGTTCATCTTCCTACATGGGTTAGGCAAGCAAGGAAATACTCAAGAATATCCAAGATGACAAGAGTGAAATACTAGATGTATAAGGTGTCAAAAAGGATATGTGGAATTTTGTTCCTTGAACTCAACATCCCAAAGAGCTAGATACTTGGTCAATGACAAGATTACTCATGATTTGAGTGTGTGGTAATCTTGTGAAATGTAGATCATCCAAGTACCTGCAAGAAGTTAGATGCAATACAAGGAGGCAAATGTGTCCAAGACATATGATCATCATCATAAGAGAAATATCAAGGATTAGTCAAGTAGGCTCATGCCTTGCATGCATCAATGGAGTTTTCACTCCAAGTTTGAAGCATCAATGATGTTCAACTCACTCCTCAAGCGACAAAACACCTTCTCATCAAGAGGTTTTGTAAAGATATCAGCAAGTTGTTTGTCAGTACGAACATGCTTAAGATTGATGTCACCCTTGGCAATGTGATCACGAATAAAATGGTGACGAACTTCAATATGTTTCGTTCGAGAGTGCTGCACGGGATTATGTCCAATTTTAATTGCACTCTCATTGTCACAAAGCAAAGGAACATATCTCACATGTATCCCATAATCCTTAAGCGTTTGTGTCATCCATAGCAACTGAGCACAACATGAACCAGCAGCAATATATTCTGCTTCGGCAGTGGATAAAGATACCGAATTTTTTTTCTTGGAGGACCAAGATACAAGGGATCGACCAAGGAATTGACACGTACCCGAAGTTGACTTTCTATCAACCCTGTCTCCGGCATAGTCCGAGTCGGAATACCCAACAAGATCGAAAGAGGCCCGCTTAGGATACCAAATGCCAAAGTTAGGTGTGTGTATCAAGTATCTCACAATTCTTTTAACAGCTTTAAGATGACATTCTTTAGGGGCTGCTTGATATCGAGCACACATGCATACACTCAACATTATGTCAGGACGAGAAGCACAAAGATATAGTAGAGAACCAATCATAGATCGGTAAACCTTTTGATCAACGGGTTCTCCATCTTTTGTCAAGTCATTATGTCCACTTGTAGGCATGGGGGTTCTCATACCTTTGCTTTCTTGCATGTTGAACTTCTTGAAGAGATCCTTGGTGTACTTTGTTTGTGAGACAAAGGTACCCTCCTTAGATTGCTTGATTTGCAACCCAAGGAAGAATTTGAGTTCACTCATCATGGACATCTCGTACTTCTCCGACATGAGCTTTCCAAACTTCTCGCTAAAATGAGGGTTAGTTGAACCAAAGATAATATCATCAACATATATTTGGCACACAAATAGTTCACCATCAACCCTTTTCGTGAATACCGTTGAGTCAATTTTTCCAATCTCAAATCCTTTTTCAAGAAGAAAGCTAGTCAAGCATTTGTACCAAGCTCTAGGAGCTTGTTTAAGACCATAAAGAGCTTTGTGCAACTTGTAAACATTATTAGGCTTTTTAGGATTCACAAACCGGAGGTTGTTTCACAAATACTTCCTCCTCAATTTCACCATTTAGGAAAGCACTTCTAATATCCATTTGATAGAGAGTAATATCATGGTGATTGGCATAAGCAAGAAGAATGCGAATGGACTCAAGTCTAGCAACGGGGGCATAGGTCTCACCATAGTCCATACCTTCGACTTGTGTGTAACCTTGAGCTACGAGACGAGCCTTGTTGCGGATGACTTGTCCATCTTCATCTTGCTTGTTCCGAAACACCCATTTGGTTCCAATGACGTTTTGATCATCCTTGGGCTTTCTACCAAAGTCCATACATTGTTCCTCTCGAAGTTGTGTAGCTCTTCGTGCATAGCGTTCACCCAATCCGGGTCTTCAAGTGCTTCTTCTACCTTCATAGGTTCAAGACTAGAGATAAATGAGTAATGCTCACAAAAGTTAGCTAAGCGAGTTTTAGAGCGAGTAATTCTCCCGGAGTCGATCTCGTTCATCATTTGTTCCACGGGATGATTTTTCTTGACTCTTGCTCGGACTCGGGATAGCTTTTGTTGTGGTTGTGGCTGAGCTTCCTCATCATCCTCATCTTCCTCTTCTTCTTCATTGTTGTTGGTGTTTTCTTGAGGCGGTGGAGAAGGAGATTGTGGTGGATCTTCTTGTTGCACTTCCTCATCTTGGTGCGTTCCACTTGTGAAAGCCTCCATGTTGCCTTGAGGTTCATCTTGCCGTGAGGTAGGGGGCTCCACATATGTAGATGAGGTACTCTCCTTCACTTCCATGGGACGGATCTTTCCAATGGATAAATCTTGAATGGCTTCCGATGGGTCCTTGACTCCTACATCAATAGGCATTTGCTCTACTTGCGAGCCATTAGATTCATCAAACTTCACATCTACCGTCTCTTCAACCTTTCGGGTGAAATTATTGTAGACACGGTAGGTGTGGGAGTTTGATCCATAACCGAGGAAAAAACCTTCATGAGTTTTAGGAGCAAATTTAGACCGACGATGCTTATCAAGGATGTAGCATTTTGAACCAAAGACACGAAAGTATCCCACTTGGGGTTTGTTACCGGTGAGGAGCTCGTATGAAGTCTTGCCGAGAAGCTTATGAAGATAAAGCCTGTTGATAGCATGACAAGCTGTCTCGACGGCTTCTCCCCAGAAGTGCTTCGGTGTCTTGTATTCATCAAGCATCGTTCTCGCCATCTCTATGAGCGTTCGGTTCTTCCTCTCAACAAATCCATTTTGTTGAGGAGTGTACGTAGCCGAGAACTCATGTAGAATCCCTTCCTCATCGAGAAAAGAATCTACATGGGCGTTCTTGAACTCCGTTCCATTGTCACTCCGAACTTTCTTGATCTTCACCTCAAATTGATTTTGGGCCTTCCTGGCAAAGGTTTTGAAGATTCTTTGAACCTGCGATTTGTCATCAAGGAAAAATACCCACGTAAATCTGGAATAATCATCAACAATAACTAGACCAAAGGAGTTACCACCAAGGCTTTTGTAAGCGTTGGGACCGAAGAGATCCATATGAAGAAGCTCAAGCGGTCTCCTTGTGGTCATGATGTTCTTCACAGGATGACTTCCACCTACTTGTTTTCCTGCCTGACAAGCACTGCAAAGTCTATCTTTGTCAAAGAGAACATCTTTAACACCAAGAATATGATCACCTTTGATTAGCTTGTCTAGATTACGCATACCAACATGTCCAAGCCTTCTATGCCATAACCAACCTTTAGCAGATTTAGCAATGAAGCAAGTTCTAGGTTGAGCTTTCTTAGTGAAATCAACAATGTATAGATCACCTCTACGGATACCGGTAAAAGCCATGTTATGATAGTCACGACGAAAGACTTGGCAATCTACTTTGGTGAATAGCACATTGAATCCAAAGTCAGCTAATCTAGACACGGAAAGTAAATTGTATCCAAGTGATTCAACAAGCATGACATTTTGAATAGAGCTATCATGAGATATGGCCACCTTACCAAGGCCAAGTACCTTACCCTTGGAGTTGTCTCCAAAAGTCACATACTTGCGTGGACCATCGTTCTTTGCAAGCTCTCGAAACATGTCTTCGTCTCCGGTCATGTGATCGGTGCATCCACTATCAAGAATCCACTCTTTTCCACCGGATATGTAGTCTCTCAGATTCGCCATAAGATTGAGACTCTTCATGATCTTGTCTAGCTCGGTGTCCGAATAAGAGTAATCGTCATCATGCTCATGCTCATCATCATATTGACCCATAGATTGTTCATCATCAACTCCTAGGTCAATTTGGCAACAACTTGCATTAGTTTTGTCAATGTGACAATAATCATTGGAATGCAATACAAGAGCATTTCTAATTAGATCATTGATAAGACCGGGATCACCCTTCTTTTTCATAAGATCACGAAGCTCAAAGAAGCATTTATCAAAGTTGGGATCATTAAAGCATCATATCAAATTCAATAGTCTTGTATAGAATTTCATCAAGACCTCTCAAAGAGTAGTCCGGATAAAGTTCTTCCAAGAACTTCCACATAGCATAGGCGCACTCAAAGTTTGTAACGAGCTTAAGCAAGTTATCGGGTAACCCTCTAATGATAAGATTTACGGTTCTAAGGTTACGAAGAAAATTAAGCTCTTCATCCATGGTAGGGTGCAAGGGGTCAAATGGAGGCACATAGGGGGTTTCAACATATTTGCGCAAGTTGTATGTCTTAAAGATAATAAGCATTTCAATCCTCCACGAGTTATAGGACACTCCATCAAGAATAGGCACTCTGTGGCTAACACTCCCAAACGTAGACACGTCCATCTTCCTCCAATGGTGTGTGAACCAAAGCAATGGAGACCAATGCTCTGATACCAATTGTAGGATCGAAGAAGGTGAGAGTGTCTAGAGGGGGGGTGATTAGACTACTCGACAAGATAAAAATTATGCCTTTTGACAAAGACAAGTTTTTGGCAGATTTTGCATAACACACAAGTCAAGTAGCATACTACACATGCAATTCTAGAGTATGGGCAGCGGAAAGTAAATTGCACAAGTAGTAAAGAGAAGTGGAGAAGATCAAATGCAATTTGGAGACACGGAGATTTTTCTCGTGGTTCCGATAGGTGGTGCTATCGTCAATCCACGTTGATGGAGACTTCAACCCACGGAGGGTAACGGCCGAGAGTCCACGGAGGGCTCCACCCACGAAGGGTCCACGAAGAAGCAACCTTGTCTATGCCATCATGGCACGCACGGAGGGCTAGCCTTACTCGGGTAGATCTTCACGAAGTAGGCGATCTGCTTGCCCTTACAAACTTCTTGGTTCAACTCCACATCTCGACGGAGGCTCCCAAGCGACACCTAACCAATCTAGGAGGCACCACCCTCCAAAAGGTAATAGATGGTGTTGATGATGATGAACTCCTTGCTCTTGTGCTTCAAATGATAATCTCCCCAACACTCAACTCTCCTCACTGATTTGGCTGTGGTGGAAGAAAGCATTGAGTGGAAAGCAACTTGGGAAGGCTAGAGATCAAGCTTCATATGGTGGGAGTGGAGCAACTTGATCTCAACACAAGGGTAGGTAGTTTTCTTCTCAGAAATGTAAGGTAGGAGTGGTAGTTCTTTCTGATGGCTCTCTCCACGAATGAAGAGGAGGTGGAGGGGTATTTATAGCCTCCACACAAAATCCAACCGTTACACACATTTGACCAATCTCGGTCAGACCAAAGTTGACAACTCGGTGAGACCGAAAGTTCAAATCTTGTGAACGTTGGGATTTTCGGTGGGACCGAAAATACAATCTCGGTGAGTCCGATTCTTCCAAAGACTAGGGTTTGCCAATCTCGGTGAGACCGACTTCATCATCTCGGTGACACCGATTTGATGAAAGAAGGTTACAGAAGCTTGGCAACACTAGTTTCGGTAAGACCGAGTTCAGAATCGGAAAATCCGAGATTTCTAGGGTTTGGCTTTATGGCTGAGGTGGTTCATCTCGGTGTGACTGAGTTTAGGAAATCGGTGGGACCGAGATTACTTATGAGTGTATGTTGGAATGAAAGATTGCTGATGGTTTGGGAGATGTATCACTAAGCACTTTGAGCAACCAGATCATTATCATAACCTCATCCCCTTTTAATAGTATTGGCTTTCCTATGGACTCAATGTGATCTTGGATCACTAAACCAAAAATGGAGTCTTGAGCTTTTGCCAATGCTTGCCTTAGCATTTTGAGGGGTCCACCTCTCCAGTCCTTTTGCCATGCCAATGTGATTGACCTTCCTGAAACATACTTGATAAAAGCATTAGTCCAACCACAAAGTATGTTGTCATTAATTACCAAAACCACCCAGGGAGCAAGTGTGCTTTCATGATGACCGACACGTAAGCGCACTTTGGGGCTCAACTACTATAGAAATCGCTTCGGGGCCCCAAAACGGTGAGTAATAGTCCACGAAACGGGTCAGAATCGACAAAAACCGCGAGTGTTGATGACCAACACATAGACGCACCCCGGGGTTCGTCAATCGTGGAAACCACTCCGGGACCCCAAAACAGTGAGTAATAGTCCATGAAACGGGCCAAAATCGGCCAAATCCGCGAGTGTTGATGACCGACACGTAAGCGCAATTTGGGGTTCAACTACTATAGAAATCGCTTCGGGGACCCAAAACGGTGAGTAATAATCCATGAAACGGGTCGAATCAACAAAACCGCGATCGTCGATGATCGACACGTAGACGCACCACGGGTTAAATCAATCATGGAAATCACCGGGACCCCAAAACAGTGAGTAATAGTCCATGAACGGGCGAGAATCGCCAAAACTGCGAAAGTGTTGATGACCGACACGTAAGCGCACTTTCGGTTCAACCACTATAGAAATCGCTTCGGGACCCCAAAACAGTGAGTAATAGTTCACGAAATGGGTCGGAATTGGCCAAAACTTTGAGTGTTGAGGACGGACACGTACACGCATCCCGGGGATCGTTAATCGTGTAAATCGCCCCGGGACCCCAAAACGGTGAGTAATGGTGCACGAAACGGACCAGAACCGGCCAAACTTGTGAGTGTTGATGACCGACATGTAAACGAACCCCGGGGTTCGTCAATAGTGCAAATCACCGGGACCCCAAACCGAGTAATAGTCCAAGAAACGGGTCGAATTGGCCTAAATCGTGAGCCTTTACAACCAACACGTAAGCCCATGTTGGGGTTCGACAACCATGGAAATCGCTTTGGGACCCCAAAGCGGTGATTAATAATCCACGAAATGGGTCAGAATCGACAAGAACCGCAAGTATAGATGACCAACACGTTTTTTTCTTTGACGCACCCCGGGGTTCGTCAAACGTCGAAATCACTCCGGGACCCCAAAACAATGAGTAATAGTCCACGAAACGGGCCAGAATCGGCCCAAACCGCTAGTATTTACGACCAAGACGTAAGCACACCTTGGGGTTCGACAACCATGGAAATCGCTTTGGGACCCCAAAACGGTGAGTAATAGTCCATGAAAAGGGTCAGAATCGACAAAAACCGCGAGTGTTGATGACCAACACGTGAGACGCACACCGGGTTAAATCAATCGTGGAAATCACCCGGGACTCCAAAATAGTTAGTAATAATCCATGAAAGCGGCGAGAATCGCCAAATCAGCGAAAGTGTTGATGACCGACACGTAAGCGCAATTTGGGGTTCAACTACTAGAAATCGCCGGGACCCAAAACGGTGAGTAATAGTCCATGAAACGGGTCGAGAACCAACAAAACCGCGAGTGTCGATGACCGACACGTAGACGCACTTCGGGTTCTTCAATCATGGAAATCACCCGGGACCCCAAAGCAGTGAGTAATAGTCCATGAACGGGCGAGAATCGGCCAAAACTGCGAAAGTGTTGATGACCGACACGTAAGCGCACTTTCGGTTCAACCACTATAGAAATCGCCGGGACCCCAAAACAGTGAGTAATAGTTCACGAAATGGGTCGAATTGGCCAAAACTTTGAGTGTTGAGGACGGACACCTACACGCATCCCGAGGATCGTTAATCGTGTAAATAGCCGGGACCCCAAAACGGTGAGTAATGGTGCACGAACGGACCGAACCGCCAAACTTGTGAGTGTTGATGACCGACATGTAAACGAACCCGGGGTTCGCTCAATAGTGCAAATCACTTGGGACCCCAAACTGAGTAATAGTCCAAGAAACGGGTCGAATTGGCCTAAATCATGAGCCTTTACAACCAACACGTAAGCCCATGTTGGGGTTCGACAACCATGGAAATCGCTTTGGGACCCCAAAGCGGTGATTAATAATCCACGAAATGGGTCGAGAATCGACAAGAACCGCAAGTATAGATGACCAACACGTTTTTTTTGACGCACCGGGGTTCGTCAAACGTGGAAATCACTCCGGGACCCCAAAACAATGAGTAATAGTCCACGAAACGGGCCAGAATCGGCCCAAACCGCTAGTATTTACGACCAAGACGTAAGCACACCTTGGGGTTCGACAACCATGGAAATCGCTTTGGGACCCCAAAACGGTGAGTAATAGTCCATGAAAAGGGTCAGAATCGACAAAAACCGCGAGTGTTGATGACCAACACGTAGACGCACCCCGGGGTTCGTCAATCGTGGAAATCACTCCAGGACCCCAAAATAGTTAGTAATAATCCATGAAACTGGCCAGAATCGGCCAAATCCGCGAGTGTTGATGACAGACACGTAAGCGCAATTTGGGGTTCAACTACTACAGAAATCGCCGGGACCCAAAGCGGTGAGTAATAGTCCATGAAACGGGTCGAACCAACAAAACCGCGAGTGTCGATGACCGACACGTAGACGCACTCGGGTTCTTCAATCATGGAAATCACCGGGACCCCAAAACAGTGAGTAATAGTCCATGAACGGGCCGAATCGGCCAAAACTGCGAGTGTTGATGACCGACACGTAAGCGCACTTTCGGGTTCAACCACTATAGAAATCGCTTCGGGACCCCAAAACAGTGAGTAATAGTTCACGAAATGGGTCGGAATTGGCCAAAACTTTGAGTGTTGAGGACGGACACCTACACGCATCCCGAGGATCGTTAATCATGTAAATAGCCCCGGGACCCCAAAACGGTGAGTAATGGTGCACGAAACGGACCAGAACCGGCCAAACTTGTGAGTGTTGATGACCGACATGTAAACGAACCCCGGGGTTCGTCAATAGTGCAAATCACTTCGGGACCCCAAAACTGAGTAATAGTCCAAGAAACGGGTCGAATTGGCCTAAATCATGAGCCTTTACAACCAACACGTAAGCCCATGTTGGGGTTCGACAACCATGGAAATCGCTTTGGGACCCCAAAGCGGTGATTAATAATCCACGAAATGGGTCGAGAATCGACAAGAACCGCAAGTATAGATGACCAACACGTTTTTCTTTGACGCACCCCGGGGTTCGTCAAACGTCGAAATCACTCCGGGACCCCAAAACAATGAGTAATAGTCCACGAAACGGGCCAGAATCGGCCCAAACCGCTAGTATTTACGACCAAGACGTAAGCACACCTTGGGGTTCGACAACCATGGAAATCGCTTTGGGACCCCAAAACGGTGAGTAATAGTCCATGAAAAGGGTCAGAATCGACAAAAACCGCGAGTGTTGATGACCAACACGTAGACGCACACCGGGGTTCGTCAATCGTGGAAATCACTCCAGGACTCCAAAATAGTTAGTAATAATCCATGAAACTGGCCAGAATCGGCCAAATCAGCGAGTGTTGATGACCGACACGTAAGCGCAATTTGGGGTTCAACTACTACAGAAATCGCTTCGGGGACCCAAAACGGTGAGTAATAGTCCATGAAACGGGTCAGAACCAACAAAAACCGCGAGTGTCGATGACCGACACGTAGACGCACCCCGGGGTTCTTCAATCATGGAAATCACTCCGGGACCCCAAAACAGTGAGTAATAGTCCATGAAACGGGCCAGAATCGGCCAAAACTGCGAGTGTTGATGACCGACACGTAAGCGCACTTTCGGGTTCAACCACTATAGAAATCGCTTCGGGACCCCAAAACAGTGAGTAATAGTTCACGAAATGGGTCGGAATTGGCCAAAACTTTGAGTGTTGAGGACGGACACGTACACGCATCCCGGGGATCGTTAATCGTGTAAATAGCCCGGGACCCCAAAACGGTGAGTAATGGTGCACGAAACGGACCAGAACCGGCCAAACTTGTGAGTGTTGATGACCGACATGTAAACGAACCCCGGGGTTCGTCAATAGTGCAAATCACTTCGGGACCCCAAAACTGAGTAATAGTCCAAGAAACGGGCCAGAATTGGCCTAAACTGCGAGTCTTTACGACCAACACGTAAGCCCATGTTGGGGTTCGACAACCATGGAAATCGCTTTGGGACCCCAAAACGGTGATTAATAATCCACGAAATGGGTCAGAATCGACAGCAACCGCAAGTATAGATGACCAACACGTTTTTTTCTTTGACGCACCCCGGGGTTCGTCAAACGTCGAAATCACTCCGGGACCCCAAAACAATGAGTAATAGTCCACGAAACGGGCCAGAATCGGCCCAAACCGCTAGTATTTACGACCAAGACGTAAGCACACCTTGGGGTTCGACAACCATGGAAATCGCTTTGGGACCCCAAAACGGTGAGTAATAGTCCATGAAAAGGGTCAGAATCGACAAAAACCGCGAGTGTTGATGACCAACACGTAGACGCACACCGGGGTTCGTCAATCGTGGAAATCACTCCAGGACTCCAAAATAGTTAGTAATAATCCATGAAACTGGCCAGAATCGGCCAAATCCGCGAGTGTTGATGACCGACACGTAAGCGCAATTTGGGGTTCAACTACTACAGAAATCGCTTCGGGACCCAAAACGGTGAGTAATAGTCCATGAAACGGGTCAGAACCAACAAAAACCGCGAGTGTCGATGACCGACACGTAGACGCACCCCGGGGTTCTTCAATCATGGAAATCACTCCGGGACCCCAAAACAGTGAGTAATAGTCCATGAAACGGGCCAGAATCGGCCAAAACTGCGAGTGTTGATGACCGACACGTAAGCGCACTTTCGGGTTCAACCACTATAGAAATCGCTTCGGGACCCCAAAACAGTGAGTAATAGTTCACGAAATGGGTCGGAATTGGCCAAAACTTTGAGTGTTGAGGACGGACACGTACACGCATCCCGGGGATCGTTAATCGTGTAAATAGCCCGGGACCCCAAAACGGTGAGTAATGGTGCACGAAACGGACCAGAACCGGCCAAACTTGTGAGTGTTGATGACCGACATGTAAACGAACCCCGGGGTTCGTCAATAGTGCAAATCACTTCGGGACCCCAAAACTGAGTAATAGTCCAAGAAACGGGTCAGAATTGGCCTAAACTGCGAGCCTTTACAACCAACACGTAAGCCCATGTTGGGGTTCGACAACCATGGAAATCGCTTTGGGACCCCAAAACGGTGATTAATAATCCACGAAATGGGTCAGAATCGACAGCAACCGCAAGTATAGATGACCAACACGTTTTTTCGCGCACCCGGGTTCGTCAAACGTGGAAATCACTCCGGGACCCCAAAACAATGAGTAATAGTCCACGAAACGGGCCAGAATCGGCCCAAACCGCTAGTATTTACGACCAAGACGTAAGCACACCTTGGGGTTCGACAACCATGGAAATCGCTTTGGGACCCCAAAACGGTGAGTAATAGTCCATGAAAAGGGTCAGAATCGACAAAAACCGCGAAAGTGTTGATGACCAACACGTAGACGACACCGGGTTAAATCAATCGTGGAAATCACTCCAGACTCCAAAATAGTTAGTAATAATCCATGAAACTGGCCAGAATCGGCCAAATCCGCGAGTGTTGATGACCGACACGTAAGCGCAATTTGGGGTTCAACTACTATAGAAATCGCTTCGGGGACCCAAAACGGTGAGTAATAGTCCATGAAACGGGTCAGAACCAACAAAAACCGCGAGTGTCGATGACCGACACGTAGACGCACCCCGGGGTTCTTCAATCATGGAAATCACTCCGGGACCCCAAAACAGTGAGTAATAGTCCATGAAACGGGCCAGAATCGGCCAAAACTGCGAGTGTTGATGACCGACACGTAAGCGCACTTTCGGGTTCAACCACTATAGAAATCGCTTCGGGACCCCAAAACAGTGAGTAATAGTTCACGAAAAGGGTCAGAATTGGCCAAAACTTTGAGTGCTGAAGACGGACACGTACACGCATCCCGGGGATCGTTAATCGTGAAAATCGCTCCGGACCCCAAAACGGTGAGTAATGGTGCACGAAACGGACCAGAACCGGCCAAACTTGTGAGTGTTGATGACCGACATGTAAACGCACCACGGGGTTCGTCAATAGTGCAAATCACTTCGGGACCCCAAAACTGAGTAATAGTCCAAGAAACGGGCCAGAATCGGCCTAAACTATGAGTCTTTACGACCAACACGTAAGCACATGTTGGGCTTCGACAACCATGGAAATCGCTTTGGGACCCCAAAACGGTGATTAATAATCCTCGAAACCGGTCAGAATCGACAACAACCGCGAGTATAGATGACCAACACGTAGACGCACCCCGGGGTTCGTCAAACGTGGAAATCACTCCGGGACCCCAAAACAATGAGTAATAGTCCACGAAACGGGCCAGAATCGGCCCAAACCGCTAGTCTTTACCACCAAGACGTAAGCACACCTTGGGGTTCGACAACCATGGAAATCGCTTTGGGGCCCCAAAACGGTGAGTAATAGCCCATGAAACGGGTCAGAATCGACAAAAACCGCGAGTGTTGATGACCAACACGTAGACGCACCCGGGTTAAATCAATCGTGGAAATCACTCGGGACCCCAAAATAGTTAGTAATAATCCATGAAATCGGCGAGAATCGCCAAAACTGCGAAAGTGTTGATGACCGACACATAAGCGCACTTTGGGGCTCAACTACTATAGAAATCGCTTCGGGGCCCCAAAACGGTGAGTAATAGTCCACGAAACGGGTCAGAATCGACAAACACCGCGAGTGTTGATGACCAACACATAGACGCACCCCGGGGTTCGTCAATCGTGGAAACCACTCCGGGACCCCAAAACAGTGAGTAATAGTCCATGAAACGGGCCAGAATCGGCCAAATCCGCGAGTGTCGATGACCGACACGTAAGCGCAATTTGGGGTTCAACTACTATAGAAATCGCTTCGGGGACCCAAAACGGTGAGTAATAGTCCATGAAACGGGTCAGAATCAACAAAAACCGCGAGTGTTGATGACCGACACGTAGACGCACCCTAGGGTTCGTCAATCGTGGAAACCACTCCGGGACCCCAAAACAGTGAGTAATAGTCCATGAAACGGGCCAGAATCGGCCAAATCCGCGAGTGTTGATGACCTACACGTAAGCGCAATTTGGGGTTCAACTACTATAGAAATCGGTTCGGGGACCCAAAACGGTGAGTAATAGTCCATGAAACGGGTCACAATCAACAAAAACCGCGAGTGTCGATGACCGACACGTAGACGCACCACGGGGTTCGTCAATCATGGAAATCACTCCGGGACCCCAAAACAGTGAGTAATAGTCCGTGAAACGGGCCAGAATCGGCCAAAACTGCGAGTGTTGATGACCGACACGTAAGCGCACTTTCGGGTTCAACCACTATAGAAATCGCTTCGGGACCCCAAAACAGTGAGTAATAGTCCACGAAACGGGTCAGAATCAACAAAAACCGTGAGTGTTGATGACCGACACGTAGACGCACCCCGGGGTTCGTCAATCGTGGAAACCACTCCGGGACCCCAAAACAGTGAGTAATAGTCCATGAAACGGGCCAGAATCGGCCAAATCCATGAGTGTTGATG
Source organism: Aegilops speltoides (assembly GCA_021437245.1). Lineage (NCBI taxonomy): Eukaryota > Viridiplantae > Streptophyta > Magnoliopsida > Poales > Poaceae > Aegilops > Aegilops speltoides. The sequence goes on from JAHHZJ010003311.1 coordinate 103,451, forward strand.
ACCGACACGTAAGCGCAATTTGGGGTTCAACTACTATAGAAATCGCTTCGGGGACCCAAAACGGTGAGTAATAGTCCATGAAACGGGTCAGAATCAACAAAAACCGCGAGTGTCGATGACCGACACGTAGACGCACCCCGGGGTTCATCAATCATGGAAATCACTCCGGGACCCCAAAACAGTGAGTAAGAGTCCATGAAACGGGCCAGAATTGGCCAAAACTGCGAGTGTTGATGACCGACACGTAAGCGCACTTTCGGGTTCAACCACTATAGAAATCGCTTCGGGACCCCAAAACAGTGATTAATAGTTCACGAAATGGGTCGGAATTGGCCAAAACTTTGAGTGTTGAGGACGGACACGTACACGCATCCCGGGGATCGTTAATCGTGTAAATAGCCCCGGGACCCCAAAACGGTGAGTAATGGTGCACGAAACGGACCAGAACCGGCCCAACTTGTGAGTGTTGATGACCGACATGTAAATGAACCCCGGGGTTCGTCAATAGTGCAAATCACTTCGGGACCCCAAAACTGAGTAATAGTCCAAGAAGCGGGTCGAATTGGCCTAAATCTGAAGTCTTTACAACCAACACGTAAGCCCATGTTGGGGTTCGACAACCATGGAAATCGCTTTGGGACCCCAAAGCGGTGATTAATAATCCACGAAATGGGTCGAGAATCGACAACAACCGCGAGTATAGATGACCAACGTTTTTCTTTAGCGCACCGGGGTTCGTCAAGCGTCGAAATACTCAGGACCCCAAAACAATGAGTAATAGTCCACGAAGCGGGCGAGAATCGCCCAAACCGCTAGTATTTACGACCAAGACGTAAGCACACCTTGGGGTTCGACACCATGGAAATCGCTTTGGGACCCCAAAACGGTGAGTAATAGTCCATGAAAAGGGTCGAATTGACAAAAACCGCGAGTGTTGATGACCAACACGTGAAGCGCGCACACCGGGTTAAATCAATCGTGGAAATCACTCAGACTCCAAAATAGTTAGTAATAATCCATGAAACGGCCGAATCGGCCAAATCATGAGTGTTGATGATGAGACACGTAAAGCGCACTTCGGGGCTCAACTACTATAGAAATCGCTTCGGGACCCCAAAACGGTGAGTAATAGTCCACGAAACGGGTCAGAATCAACAAAAACCGCGAGTGTTCATGACCGACACATAGACGCACCCCGGGGTTCGTCAATCGTGGAAACCAATCCGAGACCCCAAAACAGTGAGTAATAGTCCATGAAACGGGCCAGAATCGGCCAAATCCGCGAGTGTTGATGACCGACACGTAAGCGCAATTTGGGGTTCAACTACTACAGAAATCGCTTCGGGGACCCAAAACGGTGAGTAATAATCCATGAAACGGGTCAGAACCAACAAAAACCGCGAGTGTCGATGACCGACACATAGACGCACCCCGGGGTTCTTCAATGATGGAAATCACTCCGGGACCCCAAAACAGTGAGTAATAGTCCATGAACGGGCGAGAATCGCCAAAACTGCGAGTGTTGATGACCGACACGTAAGCGCACTTCGGGTTCAACCACTATAGAAATCGCCGGGACCCCAAAACAAAGTGAGTAATAGATCACGAAAAGGGTCAGAATTGGCCAAAACTTTGAGTGTTGAAGACGGACACGCATACGCATCCCGGCATCGTTAATCGTGTAAATCGCCCGGACCCCAAAGCGGTGAGTAATGGTGCACGAACGACCGAACCGCCAAACTTGTGAGTGTTGATGACCGACATGTAAACGCACCCGGGGTTCGTCAATAGTGCAAATCACTTGGGACCCCAAAACTGAGTAATAGTCAAGAAAGCGGGCGAGAATCGGCCTAAAGCTGTGAGTCTTCGACCAACATGTAAGCACATGTTGGGTTCGACAACCATGGAAATCGCTTTGGGACCCCAAAGCGGTGATTAATAATCCTCGAAACCGGTCAGAATCGACAACAACCGCGAGTATAGATGACCAACACGTGAAGCGCACCGGGGTTCGTCAAACGTGGAAATCACTCCGGGACCCCAAAACAATGAGTAATAGTCCACGAAACGGGCCAGAATCGGCCCAAACCGCTAGTCTTTACGACCAAGACGTAAGCACACCTTGGGGTTCGACAACCATGGAAATCGCTTTGGGACCCCAAAACGGTGAGTAATCGCCCATGAAACGGGTCAGAATCGACAAAAACCGCGAGTGTTGATGACCAACACGTAGACACACCCCGGGGTTCGTCAATCGTGGAAATCACTCCAGGACCCCAAAATAGTTAGTAATAATCCATGAAACTGGCCAGAATCGGCCAAAACTGCGAGTGTAGATGACCGACACGTAAGCGCACTTTGGGGCTCAACTACTATAGAAATCGCTTCCGGGCCCCAAAACGGTGAGTAATAGTCCACGAAACCGGGTCGAGAATCGACAAAAACCGCGAGTGTTGATGACCAACACATAGACGCACCCCGGGGTTCGTCAATCGTGGAAACCACTCCGGGACCCCAAAACAGTGAGTAATAGTCCATGAAACGGGCCAGAATCGGCCAAATCCGCGAGTGTCGATGACCGACACGTAAGCGCAATTTGGGGTTCAACTACTATAGAAATCGCTTCGGGGACCCAAAACGGTGAGTAATAGTCCATGAAGCGGGTCGAGAATCAACAAAACCGCGAGTGTCGATGACCGACACGTGAGACGCACCACGGGTTCGTCAATCATGGAAATCACTCCGGGACCCCAAAACAGTGAGTAATAGTCCGTGAAGCGGGCCGAATCGCCAAAACTGCGAAAGTGTTGATGACCGACACGTAAGCGCACTTTCGGGTTCAACCACTATAGAAATCGCTTCGGGACCCCAAAACAGTGAGTAATAGTCCACGAAACGGGTCAGAATCAACAACAAACCGCGAGTGTTGATGACCGACACGTAGACGCACCCCGGGGTTCGTCAATCGTGGAAAGCACTCCGGGACCCCAAAACAGTGAGTAATAGTCCATGAAGCGGGCAGAATCGGCCAAATCCATGAGTGTGTATGACCCGACACGTAAGCGCAATTTGGGGTTCAACTACTATAGAAATCGCCGGGACCCAAAGCGGTGAGTAATAGTCCATGAAGCGGGTCAGAATCAACAAAACCGCGAGTGTCGATGACCGACACGTAGACGCACCAGGTTTCATCAATCATGGAAATCACCCGGGACCCCAAAGCAGTGAGTAATAGTCCATGAAGCGGGCGAATTGGCCAAAACTGCATGAGTGTTGATGGACCGACACGTAAGCGCACTTTCGGGTTCAACCACTATAGAAATCGCTTCGGGACCCCAAAACAGTGATTAATAGTTCACGAAATGGGTCGGAATTGGCCAAAACTTTGAGTGTTGAGGACGGACACGTACACGCATCCCGGGGATCGTTAATCGTGTAAATAGCCCCGGGACCCCAAAACGGTGAGTAATGGTGCACGAAACGGACCAGAACCGGCCAAACTTGTGAGTGTTGATGACCGACATGTAAATGAACCCCGGGGTTCGTCAATAGTGCAAATCACATCGGGACCCCAAAACTGAGTAATAGTCCAAGAAACGGGTCAGAATTGGCCTAAACTGCGAGTCTTTACAACCAACACGTAAGCCCATGTTGGGGTTCGACAACCATGGAAATCGCTTTGGGACCCCAAAACGGTGATTAATAATCCACGAAACGGGTCAGAATCGACAACAACCGCGAGTATAGATGACCAACACGTTTTTCTTTAGACGCACCGGGGTTCGTCAAGCGTCGAAATACTCCGGACCCCAAAACAATGAGTAATAGTCCACTTAAACGGGCGAGAATCGCCCAAACCGCTAGTATTTACGACCAAGACGTAAGCACACCTTGGGGTTCGACACCATGGAAATCGCTTTGGGACCCCAAAGCGGTGAGTAATAGTCCATGAAAAGGGTCGAATCGACAAAACCGCGAGTGTTGATGACCAACACGTGAGACGCACCGGGGTTAAATCAATCGTGGAAATCACTCCAGGACTCCAAAATAGTTAGTAATAATCCATGAAACTGGCCAGAATCGGCCAAATCCGCGAGTGTTGATGACAGACACGTAAGCGCACTTCGGGGCTTAACTACTATAGAAATCGCTTCGGGACCCCAAAACGGTGAGTAATAGTCCACGAAACGGGTCAGAATCAACAAAAACCGCGAGTGTTCATGACCGACACATAGACGCACCCCGGGGTTCGTCAATCGTGGAAACCAATCCGGGACCCCAAAACAGTGAGTAATAGTCCATGAAACGGGCCAGAATCGGCCAAATCCGCGAGTGTTGATGACCGACACGTAAGCGCAATTTGGGGTTCAACTACTACAGAAATCGCTTCGGGGACCCAAAACGGTGAGTAATAGTCCATGAAACGGGTCAGAACCAACAAAAACCGCGAGTGTCGATGACCGACACGTAGACGCACCCCGGGGTTCTTCAATCATGGAAATCACTCCGAGACCCCAAAACAGAGAGTAATAGTCCATGAAACGGGCCAGAATCGGCCAAAACTGCGAGTGTTGATGACCGACACGTAAGCGCACTTTCGGGTTCAACCACTATAGAAATCGCTTCGGGACCCCAAAACAGTGAGTAATAGTTCACGAAAAGGGTCAGAATTGGCCAAAACTTTGAGTGTTGAAGACGGACACGTACACGCATCCCGGGGATCGTTAATCGTGTAAATCGCTCCGGACCCCAAAACGGTGAGTAATGGTGCACGAAACGGACCAGAACCGGCCAAACTTGTGAGTGTTGATGACCGACATGTAAACGCACCCCGGGGTTCGTCAATAGTGCAAATCACTTCGGGACCCCAAAACTGAGTAATAGTCCAAGAAACGGGCCAGAATCGGCCTAAACTGTGAGTCTTTACGACCAACACGTAAGCACATGTTGGGCTTCGACAACCATGGAAATCGCTTTGGGACCCCAAAACGGTGATTAATAATCCTCGAAACCGGTCAGAATCGACAACAACCGCGAGTATAGATGACCAACACGTAGACGCACCCCGGGGTTCGTCAAACGTGGAAATCACTCCGGGACCCCAAAACAATGAGTAATAGTCCACGAAACGGGCCAGAATCGGCCCAAACCGCTAGTCTTTACGACCAAGACGTAAGCACACCTTGGGGTTCGACAACCATGGAAATCGCTTTGGGACCCCAAAACGGTGAGTAATAGTCCATGAAACGGGTCAGAATCGACAAAAACCGCGAGTGTTGATGACCAACACGTAGGCGCACCCAGGGTTAAATCAATCGTGGAAATCACTCCAGGACCCCAAAATAGTTAGTAATAATCCATGAAACTGGCCAGAATCGGCCAAAACTGCGAGTGTTGATGACCGACACGTAAGCGCACTTTGGGGCTCAACTACTATAGAAATCGCTTCGGGGCCCCAAAACGGTGAGTAATAGTCCACGAAACGGGTCAGAATCGACAAAAACCGCGAGTGTTGATGACCAACACATAGACGCACCCCGGGGTTCGTCAATCGTGGAAACCACTCCGGGACCCCAAAAGAGTGAGTAATAGTCCATGAAACGGGCCAGAATCGGCCAAATCCGCGAGTGTCGATGACCGACACGTAAGCGCAATTTGGGGTTCAACTACTATAGAAATCGCTTCGGGGACCCAAAACGGTGAGTAATAGTCCATGAAACGGGTCACAATCAACAAAAACCGCGAGTGTCGATGACCGACACGTAGACGCACCACGGGGTTCGTCAATCATGGAAATCACTCCGGGACCCCAAAACAGTGAGTAATAGTCCGTGAAACGGGCCAGAATCGGCCAAAACTGTGAGTGTTGATGACCGACACGTAAGCGCAATTTCGGGTTCAACCACTATAGAAATCGCTTCGGGACCCCAAAACAGTGAGTAATAGTTCACGAAATGGGTCAGAATTGGCCAAAACTTTGAGTGTTGACGACGGACAAGTACACGCATCCCGGGGATCGTTAATCATGTAAATCGCTCCAGGACCCCAAAACGATGAGTTATGGTGCACGAAATGGACCAGAACCGGCCAAACTTGTCAGTGTTGATGACCGACATGTAAACGCACCCCGGGGTTCGTCAATAGTGCAAATCACTTCGGGACCCCAAAACTGAGTAATAGTCCAAGAAACGGGCCAGAATCGGCCTAAACTGTGAGTCTTTACGACCAACACGTAAGCACGCGTTGGGGTTCGACAACCATGGAAATCGCTTTGGGACCCCAAAACGGTGATTAATAATCCACGAAACGGGTCAGAATCGACAACAACCGTGAGTATAAATGACCGACACGTAGACGCACGCCGGGGTTCATCAAACGTGGAAATCACTCCGGGACCCCAAAACAATGAGTAATAGTCGACGAAACGGGCCAGAATCGGCCCAAAGCGCTAGTCTTTACGACCAAGACGTAAGCACACCTTGGGGTTCGACAACCATGGAAATCGCTTTGGGACCCCAAAACGGTGAGTAATAGTCCATGAAACGGGTCAGAATCGACAAAAACCGCGAGTGTTGATGACCAACACGTAGACGCACCCCGGGGTTCGTCAATCGTGGAAATCACTCCGGGACCCCAAAATAGTTAGTAATAATCCATGAAACTGGCCAGAATCGGCCAAAACTGTGAGTGTTGATGACCGACACGTAAGCGCACTTTGGGGTCAACTACTATAGAAATCGCTTCGGGGCCCCAAAACGGTGAGTAACAGTCCACGAAACGGGTCAGAATCGACAAAAACCGCGAGTGTTGATGACCGACACGTAGACGCACCCCGGGGTTTGTCAATCGTGGAAACCACTCCGGGCCCCCAAAATAGTGAGTAATAGTCCATGAAACGGGCCAGAATAGGCCAAATCCGCGAGTGTTGATGACCGACACGTAAGCGCAATTTGGGGTTCAACTACTATAGAAATCGCTTCGGGGACCCAAAACGGTGAGTAATAGTCCATGAAACGGGCACAATCAACAAAAACCGCGAGTGTCGATGACCGACACGTAGACGCACCACGGGGTTCGCCAATCATGGAAATCACTCCGGGACCCCAAAACAGTGAGTAATAGTCCATGAAACGGGCCAGAATTGGCCAAAACTGCAAGTGTTGATGACCGACACGTAAGCGCACTTTCGGGTTCAACCACTATAGAAATCGCTTCGGGACCCCAAAACAGTGAGTAATAGTTCACGAAATGGGTCAGAATTGGCCAAAACTTTGAGTGTTGAGGACGGACACGCATACGCATCCCGGGATCGTTAATCGTGTAAATCGCCGGGACCCCAAAGCGGTGAGTAATGGTGCACTAAAGCGGACCAGAACCGGCCAAACTTGTGAGTGTTGATGACCAACATGTAAACGAACCCCGGGGTTCGTCAATAGTGCAAATCACTTCGGGACACCGAAACTGAGTAATAGTCCAAGAAATGGGTCAGAATTGGCCTAAACTGCGAGTCTTTACAACCAACACGTAAGCCCATGTTGGGGTTCGACAACCATGGAAATCGCTTTGGGACCCCAAAACGGTGGTTAATAATCCACGAAATGGGTCAGAATCGACAGCAACCGCGAGTATAGATGACCAACACGTAGACGCACCCCGGGGTTCGTCAAACGTGGAAATTACTCCGGGACCCCAAAACAATGAGTAATAGTCCACGAAACGGGCCAGAATCGGCCCAAACCGCTAGTATTTACGACCAAGACGTAAGCACACCTTGGGGTTCGACAACCATGGAAATCGCTTTGGAACCCCAAAGCGGTGAGTAATAGTCCATGAAAGGGTCGAGAATCGACAAAAACCGCGAGTGTTGATGACCAACACGTAAACGCACCCCGGGGTTCGTCAATCGTGGAAATCACTCCGGGACCCCAAAATAGTTAGTAATAATCCATGAAAGCGGGCCAAATCGGCCAAATCGGTGAGTAATAGTGCATGAGTGTTGATGACCCGACACGTAAGCGCAATTTCGGGCTTCAACTACTATAGAAATCGCCGAGGACCCAAAGCGGTGAGTAATAGTCATGAAGCGGGTCGAGAATCAACAAAACCGCGAGTGTCGATGACCGACACGTAAGCGCACCGGGGTTCTTCAATCATGGAAATCACTCGGGACCCCAAAGCAGTGAGTAATAGTCCATGAAGCGGGCGAGAATCGGCAAAAGCTGCAGTGTTGATGACCGACACGTAAGCGCACTTTCGGGTTCAACCACTATAGAAATCGCCGGGACCCCAAAGCAGTGAGTAATAGTTCACGAAATGGGTCGAATTGGCCAAAACTTTGAGTGTTGAAGACGGACACGTACGCATCACGGGATCGTTAATCGTGTAAATCGCCGGGACCCCAAAGCGGTGAGTAATGGTGCAAGCGGACCAGAACCGGCCAAACTTGTGAGTGTTGATGACCGACATGTAAGCGCACCGGGGTTCGTCAATAGTGCAAATCACTTGGGACCCCAAAACTGAGTAATAGTCAAGAAAGCGGGCGAGAATCGGCCTAAAGCTGTGAGTCTTACGACCAACACGTAAGCACATGTTGGGGTTCGACAACCATGGAAATCGCTTTGGGACCCCAAAGCGGTGATTAATAATCCCGAAACGGGTCGAGAATCGACAACAACCGCGAGTATAGATGACCAACATGTAGACGCACCCCGGGGTTCATCAAACGTGGAAATCACTCCGGGACCCCAAAACAATGAGTAATAGTCCACGAAACGGGCCAGAATCGGCCCAAACCGCTAGTCTTCTGACCAAGGCGTAAGCACACCTTGGGTTCGACAACCATGGAAATCGCCGGGAACCCCAAAGCGGTGAGTAATAGTCCATGAAAGCGGGTCGAGAATCGACAAAAACCGCGAGTGTTGATGACCAACACGTGAAGCGCACCCAGGGGTTCGTCAATCGTGGAAATCACTCCGGGACCCCAAAATAGTGAGTAATAGTCCATGAAACGGGCGAGAATCGGCCAAATCCATGAGTGTTGATGACCCGACACGTAAGCGCAATTTGGGGTTCAACTACTATAGAAATCGCGCGGGACCCAAAGCGGTGAGTAATAGTCCATGAAAGCGGGTCAGAATCAACAAAAACCGCGAGTGTCGATGGCGACCGACACGTAGCGCACTCCGGGTTCGCCAATCATGGAAATCACTCGGGACCCCAAAGCGGTGAGTAATAGTCCATGAAGCGGGCGAATCGGCCAAAACTGCGAGTGTTGATGACCGAAACGTAAGCGCACTTTCGGGTTCAACCACTATAGAAATCGCCGGGACCCCAAAGCGGTGAGTAATAGTTCACGAAATGGGTCGAATTGGCCAAAACTTTGAGTGTTGAGGACGGACACGTACACGCATCCGAGGATCGTTAATCGTGTAAATCGCTCCGGACCCCAAAGCGGTGAGTTATGGTGCACGAAGCGGACCAGAACGGCCAAACTTGTGAGTGTTGATGACCGACATATAAGCGCACCCGGGGTTCGTCAATAGTGCAAATCACTTGGGACCCCAAAACTGAGTAATAGTCCAAGAAAGCGGGCGAGAATCGGCCTAAAGCTGTGAGTCTTCGACCAACACGTAAGCACATGTTGGGGTTCGACAACCATGGAAATCGCTTTGGGACCCCAAAGCGGTGATTAATAATCCACGAAACGGGGTAAGAATCGACAACAACGCGAGTATAGATGACCAACACGTAGACGCACCCCGGGGTTCGTCAAACGTGGAAATCACTCCGGGACCCCAAAACACTGAGTAATAGTCCACGAAACTGGCCAGAATCGGCCCAAACCGCTAGTCTTACGACCAAGACGTAAGCACACCTTGGGGTTCGACAACCATGGAAATCGCTTTGGGACCCCAAAACGGTGAGTAATAGTCCATGAAAAGGGTCAGAATCGACAAAAACCGCGAGTGTTGATGACCAACACGTAGACGCACCCCGGGGTTCGTCAATCGTGGAAATCACTCCAGGACCCCAAAATAGTTAGTAATAATCCATGAAACTGGCCAGAATCGGCCAAATCCGTGAGTGTTGATGACCAAACACGTAAAGCGCACTTTGGGGCTCAACTACTATAGAAATCGCCGGGCCCCAAAGCGGTGAGTAATAGTCCACGAAGCGGGTCGAATCGACAAAAACCGCGAGTGTTGATGACCGACACGTGAAGACGCACCGAGGGTTCGTCAATCGTGGAAACCACCGGGACCCCAAAAGCAGTGAGTAATAGTCCATGAAAGCGGCCGAATCGGCCAAATCCATGAGTGTTGATGACCGACACGTAAGCGCAATTTGGGGTTCAACTACTATAGAAATCGCCGGGACCCAAAAGCGGTGAGTAATAGTCCATGAAGCGGGTCGGAATCAACAAAACCGCGAGTGTCGATGACCGACACGTAGACGCACCACGGGGTTCGCCAATCATGGAAATCACTCCGGGACCCCAAAACAGTGAGTAATAGTCCGTGAAACGGGCCAGAATCGGCCAAAACTGCGAGTGTTGATGACCGACACGTAAGCGCACTTTCGGGTTCAACCACTATAGAAATCGCCGGGACCCCAAAGCGGTGAGTAATAGTTCACGAAATGGGTCGAATTGGCCAAAACTTTGAGTGTTGAAGACGGACACGTACACGCATCCCGGGATCGTTAATCGTGTAAATCGCTCCGGACCCCAAAGCGGTGAGTAATGGTGCACGAAAGCGGACCAGAACCGCCAAACTTGTGAGTGTTGATGACCGACATGTAAGCGCACCCGGGGTTCGTCAATAGTGCAAATCACCGGGACCCCAAAAGCGAGTAATAGTCCAAAAGCGGGCGAGAATCGGCCTAAGCGTGAGTCTTCGACCAACACGTAAGCACACGTTGGGGTTCGACAACCATGGAAATCGCTCTGGGACCCCAAAACGGTGATTAATAATCCAGGAAACGGGTCAGAATCGACAACAACCGCGAGTATAAATGACCGACACGTAGACGCAAGCCGGGGTTCATCAAACGTGGATATCACTCCGGGACCCCAAAACAATGAGTAATAGTCGACGAAACGGGCCAGAATCGGCCCAAACCGCTAGTCTTTACGACCAAGACGTAAGCACACCTTTGGGTTCGACAACCATGGAAATCGCTTCGGGGCCCCAAAACGGTGAGTAATAGTCCACGAAACGGGTCAGAATCGACAAAAACCGCGAGTGTTGATGACCGACACGTAGACGCACCCCGGGGTTCGTCAATCGTGGAAACCACTCCGGGACCCCAAAACAGTGAGTAATAGTCCATGAAACGGGCCAGAATCGGCCAAATCCGCGAGTGTTGATGACCAACACGTAAGCGCAATTTGGGGTTCAACTACTATAGAAATCGCTTCGGGGACCCAAAACGGTGAGTAATAGTCCATGAAACGGGTCACAATCAACAAAAACCGCGAGTGTCGATGACCGACACGTAGACGCACCATGGGGTTCGCCAATCATGGAAATCACTCTGGGACCCCAAAACAGTGAGTAATAGTCCGTGAAACGGGCCAGAATCGGCCAAAACTGCGAGTGCTAATGACCGACACGTAAGCGCACTTTCGGGTTCAACCACTATAGAGATCGCTTCGGGACCCCAAAACAGTGAGTAATAGTTCACGAAATGGGTCAGAATTGGCCAAAACTTTGAGTGTTGAGGACGGACACGTACACGCATCCCGAGGATCGTTAATCGTGTAAATCGCTCCGAGACCCCAAAACGATGAGTTATGGTGCACGAAACGGACCAGAACCGGCCAAACTTGTGAGTGTTGATGACCGACATGTAAACGCACCCCGGGGTTCGTCAATAGTGCAAATCAGTTCGGGACCCCAAAACTTAGTAATAGTCCAAGAAACGGGCCAGAATCGGCCTAAACTGCGAGTCTTTACGACCAACACGTAAGCCCATGTTGGGGTTCGACAACCATGGAAATCGCTTTGGGACCCCAAAACGGTGATTAATAATCCACGAAACGGGTCAGAATCGGCAAACCGCAGTATAGATGACCACACGTACACGCACCCCGGGGTTCGCCAAACGTGGAAATCACTCCGGGACCCCAAAACAATGAGTAATAGTCCACGAAACGGGCCAGAATCGGCCCAAACCGCTAGTCTTTACGACCAAGACGTAAGCACACCTTGGGGTTCGACAACCATAGAAATCGCTTTGGGACCCCAAAACGGTGAGTAATAGTCCATGAAACGGGTCAGAATCGACAAAAACCGCGAGTGTTGATGACCAACACGTGAAGCGCACCGGGGTTAAATCAATCGTGGAAATCACTCCAGGACCCCAAAATAGTTAGTAATAATCCATGAAACTGGCCAGAATCGGCCAAAACTGTGAGTGTTGATGACCGACACGTAAGCGCACTTTGGGGCTCAACTACTATAGAAATCGCTTCGGGGCCCCAAAACGGTGAGTAATAGTCCACGAAACGGGTCAGAATCGACAAAAACCGCGAGTGTTGATGACCGACACGTAGACGCACCCAGGGGTTCGTCAATCGTGGAAACCACTCCGGGACCCCAAAACAGTGAGTAATAGTCCATGAAATCGGCCAGAATCGGCCAAATCCGCGAGTGTTGATGACTGACACGTAAGCGCAATTTGGGGTTCAACTACTATAGAAATCGCTTCGGGGACCCAAAACGGTGAGTAATAGTCCATGAAACGGGTCAGAATCAACAAAAACCGCGAGTGTCGATGACCGACACCTAGACGCACCACGGGGTTCGCCAATCATGGAAATCACTCCGGGACCCCAAAACAGTGAGTAATAGTCCATGAAACGGGCCAGAATTGGCCAAAACTGCGAGTGTTGATGACCGACACGTAAGCGCACTTTCGGGTTCAACCACTATAGAAATCGCTTCGGGACCCCAAAACAGTGAGTAATAGTTCACGAAAAGTGTCAGAATTGGCCAAAACTTTGAGTGCTGAAGACGGACACGTACACGCATCCCGGGGATCGTTAATCGTGTAAATCGCTCCGGACCCCAAAACGGTGAGTAATGGTGCACGAAACGGACCAGAACCGGCCAAACTTGTGAGTGTTGATGACCGACATGTAAACGCACCCCGGGGTTCGTCAATAGTGCAAATCACTTGGGACCCCAAAAGCGAGTAATAGTCCAGAAAGCGGGCGAGAATCGGCCTAAAGCGTGAGTCTTCGACCAACACGTAAGCACACGTTGGGGTTCGACAACCATGGAAATCGCTTTGGGACCCCAAAGCGGTGATTAATAATCCAGAAGCGGGTCGAGAATCGACAACAACCGCGAGTATAAATGACCGACACGTGAAGCGCAAGCGGGGTTCATCAAACGTGGATATCACTCCGGGACCCCAAAACAATGAGTAATAGTCGACGAAACGGGCCAGAATCGGCCCAAACCGCTAGTCTTTACGACCAAGACGTAAGCACACCTTTGGGTTCGACAACCATGGAAATCGCTTCGGCGCCCCAAAAGTGAGTAATAGTCCACGAAAGCGGGTCGAGAATCGACAAAAACCGCGAGTGTTGATGACCGACACGTGAAGCGCACCCGGGGTTCGTCAATCGTGGAAACCACTCCGGGACCCCAAAAGCAGTGAGTAATAGTCCATGAAAGCGGGCGAGAATCGGCCAAATCCGCGAGTGTTGATGACCAACACGTAAGCGCAATTTGGGGTTCAACTACTATAGAAATCGCTTCGGGGACCCAAAACGGTGAGTAATAGTCCATGAAACGGGTCACAATCAACAAAAACCGCGAGTGTCGATGACCGACACGTAGACGCACCATGGGGTTCGCCAATCATGGAAATCACTCTGGGACCCCAAAACAGTGAGTAATAGTCCGTGAAACGGGCCAGAATCGGCCAAAACTGCGAGTGCTAATGACCGACACGTAAGCGCACTTTGGGTTCAACCACTATAGAGATCGCCGGGACCCCAAAGCGGTGAGTAATAGTTCACGAAATGGGTCGAATTGGCCAAAACTTTGAGTGTTGAGGACGGACACGCATACCGCATCCGAGGATCGTTAATCGTGTAAATCGCTCGAGACCCCAAAGCGATGAGTTATGGTGCAAGCGGACCAGAACCGGCCAAACTTGTGAGTGTTGATGACCGACATGTAAACGCACCCCGGGGTTCGTCAATAGTGCAAATCAGTTCGGGACCCCAAAACTTAGTAATAGTCCAAGAAACGGGCCAGAATCGGCCTAAACTGCGAGTCTTTACGACCAACACGTAAGCCCATGTTGGGGTTCGACAACCATGGAAATCGCTTTGGGACCCCAAAACGGTGATTAATAATCCACGAAACGGGTCAGAATCGGCAACAACCGCGAGTATAGATGACCCACACGTACACGCACCCCGGGGTTCGCCAAACGTGGAAATCACTCCGGGACCCCAAAACAATGAGTAATAGTCCACGAAACGGGCCAGAATCGGCCCAAACCGCTAGTCTTTACGACCAAGACGTAAGCACACCTTGGGGTTCGACAACCATAGAAATCGCTTTGGGACCCCAAAACGGTGAGTAATAGTCCATGAAACGGGTCAGAATCGACAAAAACCGCGTGTGTTGATGACCAACACGTGAAGCGCACCGGGGTTCGTCAATCGTGAAATCACTCGAGGACCCCAAAATAGTTAGTAATAATCCATGAAAGCGGCGAGAATCGGCCAAAAGCGTGAGTGTTGATGGCCCGACACGTAAAGCGCACTTTGGGGCTCAACTACTATAGAAATCGCCGGGGCCCCAAAGCGGTGAGTAATAGTCCACGAAGCGGGTCGAGAATCGACAAAAACGCGAGTGTTGATGACCGACACGTAACGCACCGAGGGTTCGTCAATCGTGGAAACCACTCCGGGACCCCAAAGCAGTGAGTAATAGTCCATGAACGCGGCAGAATCGGCCAAATCCATGAGTGTTGATGACCGACACGTAAGCGCAATTTGGGGTTCAACTACTATAGAAATCGCCGGGACCCAAAGCGGTGAGTAATAGTCCATGAAGCGGGTCAGAATCAACAAAACCGCATGAGTGTCGATGACCGACACCTAGACGCACCACGGGTTCGCCAATCATGGAAATCACTCGGGACCCCAAAGCAGTGAGTAATAGTCCATGAAGCGGGCCGAATTGGCCAAAGCTGCAGTGTTGATGACCGACACGTAAGCGCACTTTCGGGTTCAACCACTATAGAAATCGCCGGGACCCCAAAACAGTGAGTAATAGTTCACGAAAAGTGTCAGAATTGGCCAAAACTTTGAGTGCTGAAGACGGACACGTACACGCATCCCGGGGATCGTTAATCGTGTAAATCGCTCCGGACCCCAAAGCGGTGAGTAATGGTGCGCAAGCGGACCAGAACCGGCCAAACTTGTGAGTGTTGATGACCGACATGTAAACGCACCCCGGGGTTCGTCAATAGTGCAAATCACTTCGGGACCCCAAAACTGAGTAATAGTCCTAGAAACGGGCCAGAATCGGCCTAAACTGTGAGTCTTTACGACCAACACGTAAGCACACGTTGGGGTTCGACAACCATGGAAATCGCTTTGGGACCCCAAAACGGTGATTAATAATCCAGGAAACGGGTCAGAATCGACAACAACCGCGAGTATAAATGACCGACACGTAGACGCAAGCCGGGGTTCATCAAACGTGGATATCACTCCGGGACCCCAAAACAATGAGTAATAGTCGACGAAACGGGCCAGAATCGGCCCAAACCGCTAGTCTTTACGACCAAGACGTAAGCACACCTTTGGGTTCGACAACCATGGAAATCGCGGGACCCCAAAACGGTGAGTAATAGTCCACGAAACGGGTCAGAATCGACAAAAACCGCGAGTGTTGATGACCGACACGTAGACGCACCCCGGGGTTCGTCAATCGTGGAAATCACTCCGGGACCCCAAAACAGTGAGTAATAGTCCATGAAACGGGCCAGAATCGGCCAAATCCGCGAGTGTTGATGACCAACACGTAAGCGCAATTTGGGGTTCAACTACTATAGAAATCGCTTCGGGGACCCAAAACGGTGAGTAATAGTCCATGAAACGGGTCACAATCAACAAAAACCGCGAGTGTCGATGACCGACACGTAGACGCACCACGGGGTTCGCCAATCATGGAAATCACTCCGGGACCCCAAAACAGTGAGTAATAGTCCATGAAACGGGCCAGAATCGGCCAAAACTGCGAGTGTTGATGACCGACACGTAAGCGCACTTTCGGGTTCAACCACTATAGAAATCGCTTCGGGACCCCAAAACAGTGAGTAATAGTTCACGAAATGGGTCAGAATTGGCCAAAACTTTGAGTGTTGAGGACGGACACGTACACGCATCCCGAGGATCGTTAATCGTGTAAATCGCTCCGAGACCCCAAAACGATGAGTTATGGTGCACGAAACGGACCAGAACCGGCCAAACTTGTGAGTGTTGATGACCGACATGTAAACGCACCCCGGGGTTCGTCAATAGTGCAAATCAGTTCGGGACCCCCAAACTTAGTAATAGTCCAAGAAACGGGCCAGAATCGGCCTAAACTGCGAGTCTTCGACCAACACGTAAGCCCATGTTGGGGTTCGACAACCATGGAAATCGCTTTGGGACCCCAAAACGGTGATTAATAATCCACGAAACGGGTCAGAATCGGCAACAACCGCGAGTATAGATGACCCACACGTACGCACCGGGGTTCGTCAAGCGTGGAAATCACTCGGGACCCCAAAACAATGAGTAATAGTCCACGAAGCGGGCGAGAATCGGCCCAAACCGCTAGTCTTCGACCAAGGCGTAAGCACACCTTGGGGTTCGACAACCATAGAAATCGCTTTGGGACCCCAAAGCGGTGAGTAATAGTCCATGAAAGCGGGTCGAATCGACAAAAACCGCGAGTGTTGATGACCAACACGTAAGCGCACCGGGGTTCGTCAATCGTGGAAATCACTCCGGGACCCCAAAATAGTTAGTAATAATCCATGAAAGCGGCGAATCGGCCAAAAGCGTGAGTGTTGATGGCCGACACGTAAAAGCGCACTTTGGGGCTCAACTATAGAAATCGCCGGGGCCCCAAAGCGGTGAGTAATAGTCCACTAAAGCGGGTGAGAATCGACAAAAACGCGAGTGTTGATGACCGACACGTGAAGCGCACCGAGGGTTCGTCAATCGTGGAAACCACTCCGGGACCCCAAAACAGTGAGTAATAGTCCATGAAATCGGCGAATCGGCCAAATCCATGAGTGTTGATGACCGACACGTAAGCGCAATTTGGGGTTCAACTACTATAGAAATCGCCGGGGACCCAAAGCGGTGAGTAATAGTCCATGAAGCGGGTCGAGAATCAACAAAACCGCGAGTGTCGATGGCCGACACCTAGGCGCACCACGGGTTCGCCAATCATGGAAATCACTCCGGGACCCCAAAGCGGTGAGTAATAGTCCATGAAGCGGGCGAGAATGGCCAAAACTGCAGTGTTGATGACCGACACGTAAGCGCACTTTCGGGTTCAACCACTATAGAAATCGCTTCGGGACCCCAAAACAGTGAGTAATAGTTCACGAAAAGTGTCAGAATTGGCCAAAACTTTGAGTGCTGAAGACGGACACGTACACGCATCCCGGGGATCATTAATCGTGTAAATCGCTCCGGACCCCAAAACGGTGAGTAATGGTGCACGAAACGGACCAGAACCGGCCAAACTTGTGAGTGTTGATGACCGACATGTAAACGCACCCCGGGGTTCGTCAATAGTGCAAATCACTTCGGGACCCCAAAACTGAGTAATAGTCCTAGAAACGGGCCAGAATCGGCCTAAACTGTGAGTCTTTACGACCAACACGTAAGCACACGTTGGGGTTCGACAACCATGGAAATCGCTCTGGGACCCCAAAACGGTGATTAATAATCCAGGAAACGGGTCAGAATCGACAACAACCGCGAGTATAAATGACCGACACGTAGACGCAAGCCGGGGTTCATCAAACGTGGATATCACTCCGGGACCCCAAAACAATGAGTAATAGTCCATGAAGCGGGCGAGAATCGGCCCAAACCGCTAATCTTACGACCAAGGCGTAAGCACACCTTTGGGTTCGACAACCATGGAAATCGCTTTGGGCCCCAAAGCGGTGAGTAATAGTCCATGAAGCGGGTCGAGAATCGACAAAAACGCGAGTGTTGATGACCGACACGTGAAGCGCACCGGGGTTCGTCAATCGTGGAAATCACTCGGGACCCCAAAAGCAGTGAGTAATAGTCCATGAAAGCGGGCGAGAATCGGCCAAATCTGCATGAGTGTTGATGACCAACACGTAAGCGCAATTTGGGGTTCAACTACTATAGAAATCGCCGGGACCCAAAACGGTGAGTAATAGTCCATGAAACGGGTCAGAATCAACAAAAACCGCGAGTGTCGATGACCGACACGTAGACGCACCACGGGGTTCGCCAATCATGGAAATCACTCCGGGACCCCAAAACAGTGAGTAATAGTCCGTGAAACGGGCCAGAATCGGCCAAAACTGCGAGTGTTGATGACCGACACGTAAGCGCACTTTCGGGTTCAACCACTATAGAAATCGCTTCGGGACCCCAAAACAGTGAGTAATAGTTCACGAAATGGGTCAGAATTGGCCAAAACTTTGAGTGTTGAGGACGGACACGTACACGCATCCCGAGGATCGTTAATCGTGTAAATCGCTCCGAGACCCCAAAACGATGAGTTATGGTGCACGAAACGGACCAGAACCGGCCAAACTTGTGAGTGTTGATGACCGACATGTAAACGCACCCCGGGGTTCGTCAATAGTGCAAATCACTTCGGGACCCCAAAACTTAGTAATAGTCCAAGAAACGGGCCAGAATCGGCCTAAACTGCGAGTCTTTACGACCAACACGTAAGCCCATGTTGGGGTTCGACAACCATGGAAATCGCTTTGGGACCCCAAAACGGTGATTAATAATCCACGAAACGGGTCAGAATCGGCAACAACCGCGAGTATAGATGACCCACACGTGAGCGCACCGGGGTTCGTCAAGCGTGGAAATCACTCAGGACCCCAAAACAATGAGTAATAGTCCACGAAACGGGCCAGAATCGGCCCAAACCGCTAGTCTTTACGACCAAGACGTAAGCACACCTTGGGTTCGACAACCATAGAAATCGCTTTGGGACCCCAAAGCGGTGAGTAATAGTCCATGAAAGCGGGTCGAGAATCGACAAAACCGCGAGTGTTGATGACCAACACGTAAGCGCACCCGGGGTTAAATCAATCGTGGAAATCACTCGGGACCCCAAAATAGTTAGTAATAATCCATGAAGCTGCGAGTGTTGGCCGAATCGCCAAAACTGCGAAAGTGTTGATGACCGACACGTAAGCGTAATAGTCCTTCGGGTTCAACCACTATAGAAATCGGGACCCCAAAACAGTGAGTAATAGTTCACGAAAAGTGTCAGAATTGGCCAAAACTTTGAGTGTTGAAGACGGACACGTACACGCATCCCGGGGATCATTAATCGTGTAAATCGCTCCGGACCCCAAAACGGTGAGTAATGGTGCACGAAACGGACCAGAACCGGCCAAACTTGTGAGTGTTGATGACCGACATGTAAACGCACCCCGGGGTTCGTCAATAGTGCAAATCACCGGGACCCCAAAAGCTGAGTAATAGTCCAGAAAGCGGGCGAGAATCGGCCTAAAGCGTGAGTCTTCGACCAACACGTAAGCACACGTTGGGGTTCGACAACCATGGAAATCGCTTTGGGACCCCAAAGCGGTGATTAATAATCCAGAAGCGGGTCAGAATCGACAACAACCGCGAGTATAAATGACCAACACGTGAAGCGCAAGCGGGGTTCATCAAGCGTGGAAATCACTCGGGACCCCAAAACAATGAGTAATAGTCCATGAAAGCGGGCGAGAATCGGCCCAAACCGCTAGTCTTCGACCAAGGCGTAAGCACACCTTTGGGTTCGACAACCATGGAAATCGCTTTGGGCCCCAAAGCGGTGAGTAATAGTCCACGAAGCGGGTGAGAATCGACAAAAACCGCGAGTGTTGATGACCGACACGTGAGCGCACCCGGGGTTAAATCAATCGTGGAAATCACTCCGGGACCCCAAAACAGTGAGTAATAGTCCATGAAGCGGGCGAGAATCGGCCAAATCCATGAGTGTTGATGACCAACACGTAAAGCGCAATTTGGGGTTCAACTACTATAGAAATCGCCGGGACCCAAAGCGGTGAGTAATAGTCCATGAAGCGGGTCAGAATCAACAAAAACCGCGAGTGTCGATGGACCGACACGTAAGCGCACCATGGGGTTCGCCAATCATGGAAATCACTCGGGACCCCAAAACGGTGAGTAATAGTCCGTGAAGCGGGCCGAATCGGCCAAAGCTGCGAAAGTGTTGATGACCAAACACGTAAGCGCACTTCGGGTTCAACCACTATAGAAATCGCCGGGACCCCAAAGCGGTGAGTAATAGTTCACGAAATGGGTCAAATTGGCCAAAACTTTGAGTGTTGAGGACGGACACGTACACGCATCCGAGGATCGTTAATCGTGTAAATCGCTCGAGACCCCAAAGCGATGAGTTATGGTGCACGAAGCGGACGAGAACCGCCAAACTTGTGAGTGTTGATGACCGACATGTAAGCGCACCCGGGGTTCGTCAATAGTGCAAATCACTTCGGGACCCCAAAACTTAGTAATAGTCCAAGAAAGCGGGCGAGAATCGGCCTAAAGCTGCGAGTCTTCGACCAACACGTAAGCCCATGTTGGGGTTCGACAACCATGGAAATCGCTTTGGGACCCCAAAGCGGTGATTAATAATCCACGAAGCGGGTGAGAATCGGCAACAACAGCAGTATAGATGACCCACACGTAGACGCACCGGGGTTCGTCAAGCGTGGAAATCACTCGGGACCCCAAAACAATGAGTAATAGTCCACGAAGCGGGCGAGAATCGCCCAAACCGCTAGTCTTTCGACCAAGGCGTAAGCACACCTTGGGTTCGACAACCATAGAAATCGCTTTGGGACCCCAAAACGGTGAGTAATAGTCCATGAAACGGGTCAGAATCGACAAAAACCGCGAGTGTTGATGACCAACACGTAGACGCACCCCGGGGTTCGTCAATCGTGGAAATCACTCCGGGACCCCAAAATAGTTAGTAATAATCCATGAAACTGGCCAGAATCGGCCAAAACTGCGAGTGTTGATGACCGACACGTAAGCGCACTTTGGGGCTCAACTACTATAGAAATCGCTTCGGGGCCCCAAAACGGTGAGTAATAGTCCACGAAACGGGTCAGAATCAACAAAAACCGCGAGTGTTGATGACCGACACGTAGACGCACCCCGGGGTTCGTCAATCGTGGAAACCACTCCGGGACCCCAAAACAGTGAGTAATAGTCCATGAAACGGGCCAGAATCGGCCAAATCCGCGAGTGTTGATGACCGACACGTAAGCGCAATTTGGGTTCAACTACTATAGAAATCGCTTCGGGGACCCAAAACGGTGAGTAATAGTCCATGAAACGGGTCAGAATCAACAAAAACCGCGAGTGTCGATGACCGACACGTAGACGCACCCCGGGGTTCGTCAATCATGGAAATCACTCCGGGACCCCAAAACAGTGAGTAATAGTCCATGAAGCGGGCGAGAATCGGCCAAAGCTGCAGTGTTGATGGCCCGACACGTAAGCGCACTTCGGGTTCAACCACTATAGAAATCGCGGGACCCCAAAGCAGTGAGTAATAGTTCACGAAAGGGTCGAATTGGCCAAAACTTTGAGTGTTGAAGACGGACACGTACACGCATCCCGGGATCGTTAATCGTGTAAATCGCTCCGGACCCCAAAGCGGTGAGTAATGGTGCACAAGCGGACCAGAACCGCCAAACTTGTGAGTGTTGATGACCGACATGTAAGCGCACCCGGGGTTCGTCAATAGTGCAAATCACCGGGACCCCAAAACTGAGTAATAGTCCAGAAAGCGGGCGAATCGGCCTAAAGCTGTGAGTCTTCGACCAACACGTAAGCACATGTTGGGTTCGACAACCATGGAAATCGCTTTGGGACCCCAAAGCGGTGATTAATAATCCTCGAAAGCGGTCAGAATCGACAACAACCGCGAGTATAGATGACCAACACGTGAAGCGCACCCGGGGTTCGTCAAGCGTGGAAATCACTCGGGACCCCAAAACAATGAGTAATAGTCCACGAAACGGGCCAGAATCGGCCCAAACCGCTAGTCTTCTGACCAAGGCGTAAGCACACCTTGGGGTTCGACAACCATGGAAATCGCTTTGGGGCCCCAAAGCGGTGAGTAATAGTCCATGAAGCGGTCGAGAATCGACAAAAACCGCGAGTGTTGATGACCAAACACGTGAAGCGCATCCGGGGTTCGTCAATCGTGGAAATCACTCGGGACCCCAAAACAGTGAGTAATAGTCCATGAAAGCGGGCGAATCGGCCAAATCCGCGAATGTTGATGACCGACACGTAAGCGCAATTTGGGGTTCAACTACTATAGAAATCGCCGGGACCCAAAGCGGTGAGTAATAGTCCATGAAAGCGGGTCAGAATCAACAAAACCGCGAGTGTCGATGACCAAACACGTGAAGCGCACCAGGGTTCGTCAATCATGGAAATCACTCGGGACCCCAAAACAGTGAGTAATAGTCCATGAAACGGGCCAGAATCGGCCAAAACTGCGAGTGTTGATGACCGACACGTAAGCGCACTTCGGGTTCAACCACTATAGAAATCGCCGGGACCCCAAAGCGGTGAGTAATAGTTCACGAAATGGGTCGAAATTGGCCAAAACTTTGAGTGTTGAGGACGGACACGCATACGCATCCCGAGGATCGTTAATCGTGTAAATCGCTCGAGACCCCAAAAGCGGTGAGTTATGGTGCACGAAGCGGACAGAACCGCCAAACTTGTGAGTGTTGATGACCGACATGTAAGCGCACCCGGGGTTCGTCAATAGTGCAAATCACTTGGGACCCCAAAACTGAGTAATAGTCCAAAAGCGGGCCAGAATCGGCCTAAAGCTGCGAGTCTTCGACCAACACGTAAGCCCATGTTGGGGTTCGACAACCATGGAAATCGCTTTGGGACCCCAAAGCGGTGATTAATAATCCACGAAGCAGGTCAGAATCGGACAACAAACATGAGTATAGATGACCAACACGTGAAGCGCACCCGGGGTTCGTCAATCGTGGAAATCACTCGGGACCCCAAAATAGTTAGTAATAATCCATGAAAGCGGCGAGAATCGGCCAAAAGCGTGAGTGTTGATGACCAAACACGTAAGCGCACTTTGGGGTTCAACTACTATAGAAATCGCCGGGACCCCAAAGCGGTGAGTAATAGTCCATGAAGCGGGTGAGAATCGACAAAAACCGCGAGTGTTGATGACCGACACGTGAAGCGCACCTGGGTTAAATCAATCGTGGAAATCACTCGGGACCCCAAAACAGTGAGTAATAGTCCATGAAATGGGCCAGAATCGGCCAAATCGAAAGTGTTGATGGCCCGACACGTAAAGCGCAATTTGGGGTTCAACTACTATAGAAATCGCGGGGACCCCAAAGCGGTGAGTAATAGTCCATGAAGCGGGTCAGAATCAACAAAAACGCGAGTGTCGATGACCGACACGTGAAGCGCACCACGGGTTCGTCAATCATGGAAATCACTCGGGACCCCAAAACAGTGAGTAATAGTCCATGAAGCGGGCGAGAATCGGCCAAAAGCTGCGAGTGTTGATGACAAACACGTAAGCGCACTTCGGGTTCAACCACTATAGAAATCGCCGGGACCCCAAAGCGGTGAGTAATAGTTCACGAAATGGGTCGAGAATTGGCCAAAACTTTGAGTGTTGACGACGGACAAGTACACGCATCCGGGGATCGTTAATCGTGTAAATCGCTCGGGACCCCAAAGCGGTGAGTAATGGTGCACGCAAGCGGACGAGAACCGCCAAACTTGTGAGTGTTGATGACCGACATAAGCGCACCGGGGTTCGTCAATAGTGCAAATCACTTCGGGACCCCAAAACTGAGTAATAGTCCAAGAAACGGGCCAGAATCGGCCTAAACTGTGAGTCTTTACGACCAACACGTAAGCACACGTTGGGGTTCGACAACCATGGAAATCGCTTTGGGACCCCAAAGCGGTGATTAATAGTCCACGAAGCGGTTCGAGAATCGACAACAACCGCGAGTATAGATGACCGACACGTGAAGCGCACGCGGGTTCATCAAGCGTGGAAATCACTCCGGGACCCCAAAACAATGAGTAATAGTCCATAAAGCGGGCGAGAATCGGCCCAAACCGCTAGTCTTACGACCAAGGCGTAAGCACACCTTGGGGTTCGACAACCATGGAAATCGCTTTGGGACCCCAAAGCGGTGAGTAATAGTCCATGAAAGCGGGTCGAGAATCGACAAAAACGCGAGTGTTGATGACCGACACGTAGGCGCCCCCGAGATCGTCAATCGTGGAAATAACCTCGGGACACCAAAACCGAGTAATAGTCCAAGAAGCGGGCCAGAATCGGCCCAAACTACAAGTCTTGACGACCTACACGTAAGCACACCTTGGGATTCCACAACCATGAAAATCGCTTTGGGACCCCAAAACGGTGAGTAATAGTCCACGAAACGGGTCAGAATCAACAAAAACCGCGAGTGTTGAAGACCGACACGTGAAGCGCACCTAGGGTTAAATCAATCGTGGAAATCACTTTGAGACCCCAAAACAATGAGTAATAGTCCACGAAGCGGGCCAGAATCGGCCCAAACTGCGAGTCTTGACGACCAACACGTAAGCACACCTTGGGATTCGACAACCATGGAATGGGACTTCAAAACGGTGATTGGAAGTCCAGGAAACGGGTCAGAATCGACAAAAACCGCGAGTGTTGATGACCAACACGTAGACGCACCCCGGGGTTCGTCAATCGTGGAAATCACTCCGGGACCCCAAAATAGTTAGTAATAATCCATGAAACTGGCCAGAATCGGCCAAATCATGCGAAGTGTTGATGACTGACACGTAAGCGCACTTTGGGGCTCAACTACTATAGAAATCGCTTCGGGACCCCAAAACGGTGAGTAATAGTCCACGAAACGGGTCAGAATCAACAAAAACCGCGAGTGTTGATGACCGACACGTAGACGCACCCCGGGGTTCGTCAATCGTGGAAACCACTCCGGGACCCCAAAACAGTGAGTAATAGTCCATGAAACGGGCCAGAATCGGCCAAATCCGCGAGTGTTGATGACCGACACGTAAGCGCAATTTGGGGTTCAACTACTATAGAAATCGCTTCGGGGACCCAAAACGGTGAGTAATAGTCCATGAAACGGGTCAGAATCAACAAAAACCGCGAGTGTCGATGACCGACACGTAGACGCACCACGGGGTTCGCCAATCATGGAAATCACTCCGGGACCCCAAAACAGTGAGTAATAGTCCATGAAACGGGCCAGAATCGGCCAAAACTGCGAGTGTTGATGACCGACACGTAAGCGCACTTTCGGGTTCAACCACTATAGAAATCGCTTCGGGACCCCAAAACAGTGAGTAATAGTTCACGAAATGGGTCGGAATTGGCCAAAACTTTGAGTGTTGAGGACGGACACGTACACGCATCCCGAGGATCGTTAATCGTGTAAATCGCTCGGGACCCCAAAGCGGTGAGTAATGGTGCAAGCGGACCAGAACCGGCCAAACTTGTGAGTGTTGATGACCGACATGTAAACGCACCCCGGGGTTCGTCAATAGTGCAAATCACTTCGGGACCCCAAAACTGAGTAATAGTCCAAGAAACGGGCCAGAATCGGCCTAAAGCTGAAGTCTTCGACCAACACGTAAGCCCATGTTGGGGTTCGACAACCATGGAAATCGCTTTGGGACCCCAAAACGGTGATTAATAATCCACGAAACGGGTCAGAATCGGCAACAACCGCGAGTATAGATGACCAACACGTAGACGCACCCCGGGGTTCGTCAAACGTGGAAATCACTCCGGGACCCCAAAACAATGAGTAATAGTCCACGAAACGGGCCAGAATCGGCCCAAACCGCTAGTCTTTACGACCAAGACGTAAGCACACCTTGGGGTTCGACAACCATGGAAATCGCTTTGGGACCCCAAAACGGTGAGTAATAGTCCATGAAACGGGTCAGAATCGACAAAAACCGCGAGTGTTGATGACCAACACGTAGACGCACCCCGGGGTTCGTCAATCGTGGAAATCACTCCAGGACCCCAAAATAGTTAGTAATAATCCATGAAACTGGCCAGAATCGGCCAAAACTGTGAGTGTTGATGACCGACACGTAAGCGCACTTTGGGGCTCAACTACTATAGAAATCGCTTCGGGGCCCCAAAACGGTGAGTAATAGTCCACGAAACGGGTCAGAATCGACAAAAACCGCGAGTGTTGATGACCGACACGTGAAGCGCACCCGGGGTAAATCAATCGTGGAAACCACTCCGGGACCCCAAAACAGTGAGTAATAGTCCATGAAATGGGCCAGAATCGGCCAAATCCGCGAGTGTTGATGACTGACACGTAAGCGCAATTTGGGATTCAACTACTATAGAAATCGCTTCGGGGAACCAAAACGGTGAGTAATAGTCCATGAAACGGGTCAGAATCAACAAAAACCGCGAGTGTCGATGACCGACACCTAGACGCACCACGGGGTTCGCCAATCATGGAAATCACTCCAGGACCCCAAAACAGTGAGTAATAGTCCGTGAAACGGGCCAGAATCGGCCAAAACTGCGAGTGTTTATGACCGACACGTAAGCGCACTTTCGGGTTCAACCACTATAGAAATCGCTTCGGGACCCCAAAACAGTGAGTAATAGTTCACGAAATGGGTCAGAATTGGCCAAAACTTAGAGTGTTGACGACGGACAAGTACATGCATCCCGGGGATCGTTAATCGTGTAAATCGCTCCAGGACCCCAAAACGATGAGTTATGGTGCACGAAACGGACCAGAACTGGCAAAACTTGTCAGTGTTGATGACCGACATGTAAACGCACCCCGGGGTTCGTCAATAGTGCAAATCACTTCGGGACCCCAGAACTGAGTAATAGTCCAAGAAACGGCCAGAATCGGCCTAAACTGTGAGTCTTTATGACCAACACGTAAGCACACGTTGGGGTTCGACAACCATGGAAATCGCTTTGGGACCCCAAAACGGTGATTAATAATCCACGAAACGGGTCAGAATCGACAACAACCGCGAGTATAAATGACCGACACGTGAAGCGCACGCGGGGTTCATCAAGCGTGGAAATCACTCGGGACCCCAAAACAATGAGTAATAGTCGACGAAACGGGCCAGAATCGGCCCAAACCGCTAGTCTTTACGACCAAGACGCAAGCACACCTTGGGGTTCGACAACCATGGAAATCGCTTTGGGACCCCAAAACGGTGAGTAATAGTCCATGAAACGGGTCAGAATTGACAAAAACCGCGAGTGTTGATGACCGACACGTAGACGCTCCCCGGAGATCGTCAATCGTGGAAATCACTTCGGGACACCAAAACTGAGTAATAGTCCAAAAGCGGGCGAGAATCGCCCAAAGCTGAAGTCTTGACGACCTACACGTAAGCACACCTTGGGATTCCACAACCATGGAAATCGCTTTGGGACCCCAAAACGGTGTGTAATAGTCCATGAAACGGCCCAGAATCGACTAAAACCGCGAGTGTTGAAGACCAACACGTAGACGCACCCTGGGGTTCGTCAATCGTGGAAATCACTTTGAGACCCCAAAACAATGAGTAATAGTCCACGAAACGGGCCAGAATCGGCCCAAACTGCGAGTCTTGACGACCAACACGTAAGCACACCTTGGGATTCGACAACCATGGAATGGGACTTCAAAACGGTGATTGGAAGTCCAGGAAACGGGTCAGAATCGACAAAAACCGCGAGTGTTGATGACCAACACGTAGACGCACCCCGGGGTTCGTCAATCGTGGAAATCACTCCAGGACCCCAAAATAGTTAGTAATAATCCATGAAACTGGCCAGAATCGGCCAAATCCGCGAGTGTTGATGACAGACACGTAAGCGCACTTTGGGGCTCAACTACTATAGAAATCGCTTCGGGACCCCAAAACGGTGAGTAATAGTCCACGAAACGGGTCAGAATCAACAAAAACCGCAGTGTCGATGACCAAACACGTGAGAGCGCACCACGGGTTCGTCAATCATGGAAATCACTCGGGACCCCAAAGCGGTGAGTAATAGTCCATGAAGCGGGCCAGAATCGGCCAAAGCTGCAGTGTTGATGACCCGACACGTAAGCGCACTTCGGGTTCAACCACTATAGAAATCGCCGGGACCCCAAAGCGGTGAGTAATAGTTCACGAAATGGGTCGAAATGGCAAAACTTTGAGTGTTGAGGACGGACACGTACACGCATCCGAGGATCGTTAATCGTGTAAATCGCTCCGGACCCCAAAACGGTGAGTAATGGTGCAAAGCGGACCAGAACCGGCCAAACTTGTGAGTGTTGATGACCGACATGTAAGCGCACCCGGGGTTCGTCAATAGTGCAAATCACTTGGGACCCCAAAACTTGAGTAATAGTCCAAAAGCGGGCCGAATCGGCCTAAATCTGCGAGTCTTCGACCAACACGTAAGCCCATGTTGGGGTTCGACAACCATGGAAATCGCTTTGGGACCCCAAAGCGGTGATTAATAATCCACAAAGCAGGTCAGAATCGGCAACAAACATGAGTATAGATGACCAACACGTGAAGCGCACCGGGGTTAAATCAAGCGTGGAAATCACTCGGGACCCCAAAACAATGAGTAATAGTCCACGAAGCGGGCGAGAATCGGCCCAAACCGCTAGTCTTTACGACCAAGACGTAAGCACACCTTGGGGTTCGACAACCATGGAAATCGCTTTGGGACCCCAAAACGGTGAGTAATAGTCCATGAAACGGGTCAGAATCGACAAAAACCGCGAGTGTTGATGACCAACACGTAGACGCACCCCGGGGTTCATCAATCGTGGAAATCACTCCAGGACCCCAAAATAGTTAGTAATAATCCATGAAACCGGCCAGAATCGGCCAAAACTGTGAGTGTTGATGACCGACACGTAAGCGCACTTTGGGGCTCAACTACTATAGAAATCGCTTCGGGGCCCCAAAACGGTGAGTAATAGTCCACGAAACGGGTCAGAATCGACAAAAACCGTGAGTGTTGATGACCGACACGTAGACGCACCCCGGGGTTCGTCAATCGTGGAAACCACTCCGGGACCCCAAAACAGTGAGTAATAGTCCATGAAACGGGCCAGAATCGGCCAAATCATGAGTGTTGATGGACCGACACGTAAGCGCAATTTGGGGTTCAACTACTATAGAAATCGCTTCGGGGACCCAAAACGGTGAGTAATAGTCCATGAAACGGGTCAGAATCAACAAAAACCGCGAGTGTCGATGACCGACACGTAGACGCACCACGGGGTTCGCCAATCATGGAAATCACTCCGGGACCCCAAAACAGTGAGTAATAGTCCGTGAAACGGGCCAGAATCGGCCAAAACTGCGAGTGTTTATGACCGACACGTAAGCGCACTTTCGGGTTCAACCACTATAGAAATCGCTTCGGGACCCCAAAACAGTGAGTAATAGTTCACGAAATGGGTCAGAATTGGCCAAAACTTAGAGTGTTGACGACGGACAAGTACACGCATCCCGGGGATCGTTAATCGTGTAAATCGCTCCAGGACCCCAAAACGATGAGTTATGGTGCACGAAAGCGGACGAGAACGGCCAAACTTGTGAGTGTTGATGACCGACGTATACGCGCACCGGGGTTCGTCAATAGTGCAAATCACTTCGGGACCCCAAAACTGAGTAATAGTCCAAGAAACGGGCCAGAATCGGCCTAAACTGTGAGTCTTTACGACCAACACGTAAGCACACGTTGGGGTTCGACAACCATGGAAATCGCTTTGGGACCCCAAAACGGTGATTAATAATCCACGAAATGGGTCAGAATCGACAACAACCGCGAGTATAAATGACCGACACGTAGACGCACGTCGGGGTTCATCAAACGTGGATATCACTCCGGGACCCCAAAACAATGAGTAATAGTCGACGAAACGGGCCAGAATCGGCCCAAACCGCTAGTCTTTACGACCAAGACGTAAGCACACCTTGGGGTTCGACAACCATGGAAATCGCTTTGGGACCCCAAAACGGTGAGTAATAGTCCATGAAACGGGTCAGAATTGACAAAAACCGCGAGTGTTGATGACCGACACGTAGACGCTCCCCGGAGATCGTCAATCGTGGAAATCACTTCGGGACACCAAAACTGAGTAATAGTCCAAGAAACGGGCCAGAATCGGCCCAAACTGCGAGTCTTGACGACCTACACGTAAGCACACCTTGGGATTCCACAACCATGGAAATCGCTTTGGGACCCCAAAACGGTGTGTAATAGTCCATGAAACGGCCCAGAATCGACTAAAACCGCGAGTGTTGAAGACCAACACGTAGACGCACCCTGGGGTTCGTCAATCGTGGAAATCACTTTGAGACCCCAAAACAATGAGTAATAGTCCACGAAACGGGCCAGAATCGGCCCAAACTGCGAGTCTTGACGACCAACACGTAAGCACACCTTGGGATTCGACAACCATGGAATGGGACTTCAAAGCGGTGATTAAAGTCCAGAAGCGGGTCGAATCGACAAAAACGCGAGTGTTGATGACCAACACGTAAGCGCACCGGGGTTCGTCAATCGTGGAAATCACTCAGGACCCCAAAATAGTTAGTAATAATCCATGAAAGCGGCAGAATCGGCCAAATCCATGAGTGTTGATGATGTACGTAAAGCGCACTTTGGGGCTCAACTACTATAGAAATCGCGGGACCCCAAAGCGGTGAGTAATAGTCCACGAAGCGGGTCGAGAATCAACAAAACCGCGAGTGTTGATGACCGACACATAAGCGCACCCGGGGTTCGTCAATCGTGGAAACCACTCCGGGACCCCAAAAGCAGTGAGTAATAGTCCATGAAAGCGGGCGAGAATCGGCCAAA